>JALMLS010000130.1:0-192605 GCA_038496445.1 Trichosphaerium sp. ATCC 40318 | reverse complement strand
TAAAAGACCATGAAAACTCAATATTTTTGATTAGGCTTCTTGTCAACAATTCTACCTCGAGGAAAACCTGTCCATCTACTCGGTACACCACTGTTTTTTGTTACAATCAGTTGTAATCAAGAAATTACTATTGAATGTTTATATGCGTATAGGTATTGGAGATACTAGCAACATACTAAGAAGCGCTAAATATGGAATTGGTAAAACTACTAAAGTCTACATGTTAATATTAACATTAACTTACAACAGATACATTCGATTCTGCTTATCCAACGCGAGCAGCTCGTTGTGGACAACTTACAACAAGGTACACAGTTATAATGTAAAGTTGTGTTTGAGCTAAGCGAAGACTATAGGGATGGCCTCGTTCATATAACAAACCAGAAGTTTAGGTAATTATTGTTGTTTAGAGAACTAGTCTTTTAGTATTTTAACTTTTTCTTTCCCTTACACATAACATTAGGCACATGTTTGATAAAAGTATTAACCCAGACTGTCCTGAGATATCAGAGTACTCTTATGGGTACATGATTTACTTTTTTTAGTAGCTGTTGTTGTAACTGTTTAAGTGCTAAGTTAACTTAATAGCTATGTCCATTATTTGTTTAAAAACAAAGAACCTCTTGGTGCTATGATACTAAGTCTCAATAATCTTCATTTTATGTTTAATATGATGGCTGAAATACGTGAAGGAATACGATCTAATAATATCTGATTTGTACGTAATAATAAGGGAGGAAAACAATTAAAACCAGTGTACCTTTTACAAGCTTGTTTTATATCTTGCTTGATTTTACATTTGAGTGATCAAGCTTACAAGTTTGCATTGAAATTGACCTGTAATGGTATTTTATTGTAACGTTAAGCGTACTCTTAAAAGGCCACTCCCGATTTGTAGCACGCACATGAATTTCTACTTTTATGCTCACATGAAGTAGAGCTATATTATGTAAGCACTCCACTTTTAAAACAAAATTATTTACACTCTTGAAAATCGTTTTTAATGTTTGACGCTTGAGTGCATAGTAGCCATACATATTGTGAATACCTACGTTCATGTATTATGTATTCACATACAGTGATGTAGTCTACAACAACTGTAAAAAAGAGTTTAATATTTTACTTTTTTAAGTGTTTTTTTAGCAAAGTCATCCTCATTGCGCATGTTATCATTTTTGTATTTGTCTCTTTGAGAAGGTTTAAATGGTTGTGTTTAATAGCTTCGCAGGTTGTTATTGAAAACTAACTTCACAATAGAGTGGCTCATATATGGGAGTTTGTTGAATGAGTTTTGTTGAAAGACATCAGTTTACTAATCTACACTGATGTTATACACGATGTTCTACACTTTTCTTGTTTAAAACAGGGTATATGATATAGTAATACCACTGTGATCAATTGTAACAATACACATGTCAATAGCGTTTGCGCCAAAAGTACTTACATAGATATTTTTTTTCCCTACATTAACAAACAATCAATTCAATGTATCAGGTATTGCTATGGATATCCTTACACATGTGATGCATTTAGCATGGCACATTTTTGTGATACCAATTTTCGCAATACAGAATTTTTTTTAAAAACACATATTACAGGCCAGGGCCATGCGGTCCAAACAACAAATAGCTGTAACAGGAAGAAGAGCGAATATACTTTACGGTAAGTGTTTTACTGTAAAGTCTAAAAAAAGTCTAGTAAATTCTTGCTGTACAATCATAATTTACAAACAACCACCATAAAACAACTCAAGCAATATGACACGCGTAGGAAAGAAAATAGAATCTGGCATGAGGAAAGCAAGCGCTGCTGACCTTAAAGCCATACTTACCCACTTTAAGAAGGCTTGGAAAGCACAACAAAAGGACTTTGCCAAGCAAGCTCTCGCACAACAAAAAGTTAGCCTTTCAGCCAAACAATGCGATAGTACGTTTGTAGGAAACAATTTGTAATAGTTTTTTGGTGTAGAAAAGGGTCCTGAGTTTGTGGATTGAAGGATCAAGTTATTTTGTTTACCTGTTTCTTTTTTTATTCCCATGCTTATTGTTTT
Source organism: Trichosphaerium sp. ATCC 40318 (assembly GCA_038496445.1). NCBI lineage: Eukaryota > Discosea > Flabellinia > Trichosidae > Trichosphaerium > Trichosphaerium sp. ATCC 40318. The sequence goes on along the minus strand of JALMLS010000130.1, from coordinate 190,555 downwards.
GTCTGTAGCTATTGTAAGAGCGGCATGGAAAGACAATCAATACGAAGTTGCCAAAAAATGCGCCAAATACTGCCATGAAGGTAAAGGCGCTTTTGAAAGCGCTATGAAGAGAGCAATGTGGTCCGCAGAGTTTGCAAAGCTTCAACCTAAGTTGGAATGAGATCAATATTCGCAGCCTAAAAACATCACGTGTTTATTGTAAAATTATTCAATAAACAATATTGCACATAAAAAATATGCTGTTACTTCCTTTCGCCTGTTTACCTAAACCCAAGCGCCTCCAGATATTACGAGAAAAATGAGAGGTACTAGTTAAGTTGTTTTAGTAGATCCAAGCACATGACGTTACAATTATCGTGACACCAGATGAGCATAAACAAACGCATGGTGCCTGTTTCTAAAGCTATTTAGCGTCTGTTTAATCAAAAGTAGATAAATACTTCGAAACCTGATGTATGCTACCTGTTAAACCTACCAATTGAGTTACAGCTTGTAATTATGGAGATAGACAGAGATTCATACATAAAGTGGCCGTTGTTATCAAAACACACTGCAAAGACAACTAGATTTAATGATGAACTTGAAAAACATGGAAAGTGGGTTAAATATTCGAAGAAGAATAACATTGTGTCACGTGAAGATTATTGGATACATGGAAAACGCCATGGAATGTACAAAGAGTATTACTCAAATGGAACATTGCTTCAGAAGATTAATTACATCAACGACAAAAGAGAAGGAGAGTACATGGCATGGTTTCCCAGTGGCCAATTGCAGCAACAATGTCAGTACAGAAATGATGAACTTGAAGGAGAGTTCAAACACTGGCATCCTAGTGGACAGTTGTATTTGCAGTACTACTTAGTAAAAGGCAAGAAGGAAGGTGATTATAAATGTTGGTCGTGTACTGGTCGATTGACAGCAGAGGGCAATTACGTTGATGGCACAATTGTGAGCATAGAATTACACTAGGTAAACATCTTTAGAAATTATTGTTGTGTTGGGTCATATCTAAATAAGTAATGACAATAAGTAAGGTATAAACAAGTTTGTGGCACCTTTCAGTCATCAGCAGTTTAAAGAATGCATGTACACATTTCATAGGACAGTGCGAAATTAGAGGTGGTCGCTAAACGGCTATAGCCGCTAGCTTTTTCTTAGCTGGTTAGCCGGTTTAAGTTTTTGGACCGACTTTAACTGGCTGAGAAAACTAAGGGAAAACTCAAACCATTTTTGCATTTTTTTCTATGCGCAATCTTTTATGTTGATCCATTTTACTTTGAGCTTTTTAAGGTGATCAATTGCCTCTGTTGTAAAAACATATTCTGCCCTAATGTATTGTAGTAATATGAACAAACTTCGTTGCATGTCATGTAAATTTCGTAAGACAACTTTCGCGAACAACTTGAAAGTACTAGAGGTGTTATCCATCTCATTTCAGTAAAATTGTCGATTTCAAGCTTTTCTTTGAGTGTGCAGTTATTCGTATTTAATTCAATCAAAAGGCTGTTACGGCAGGGTCGACAAATGGCTAATTGTTTACCTTAGGAGCGCTCATCTAATACAAGATCACATACAGGTGTTTCAAGAAAGAGAACAATAGCTACTATTTCTTTCGAAAACAAGCAACAAGAAATGGATGTTATGCCATAGTATGTTATAATGATACAAGTATAGTCAATTAACTTTTCTAAATTTATTGTGTTGTCTACTAAAGTCATTGTGACGCTCTGAGTACTTTACTTGATCATGTCTTAGACTTTCAAACACCTTAATAAACAATTGGATTACGTGTTGATTTGATTTTACGTCTTCTAAACCTTACATTCAAACGCTACAAACATCAACAATTACAATATTATCTGGCTCAGGATCAACAACTTTTTTACTTTCTTTACGAGTTCCATCCTCTGTTGGTAATTTTTCAACTCGTCTAGGAAAATATGCAATGACACTATCATTTATACTAGCACCCCATATAGTAGGATATAATGGTGTACCAAGACATTCAATACTACAAGATATACTAGTTTTTTCTCCCTCTGAAACAATACTAATCTCTTTCTTGTCCATATCCAATAAAACACCAACTTTCTGGTTTGCTTGATACGTTGTAGCATAATTCTTTTCATTGATTTTGTAAGGCATTTCCTCTCTGTTCGAATCACAAATAAGATTCAATGATGAACCTCCATGATAATAACCAGCGAACCCTTTAAAAATGTTAGCAAAACAATATTCACAATGTCAAATTTAGTTTCATTAGCATGTGCGTTAACATTCATAATGAGCTGTATACAACACGTGATTTCCAGTTTATAAACATTCCGACTTGCACCTTTTACATATTCCACGTCACGAGTCATCCTCATATCAGCTGTACCAAAGCCAATAGCCATGTCAAAAGTGCGACTTTTCACTGTCATTTCAAACAACCACACGCCCTCTGACACAGGGAAGCTACCTACAAGCTCTAATTAGTCTACAGGCAGCTCATAAGGTTATAAATAAGTTGTACGAAGTGATAGGGATGATCCATAGTTACAAACGAGGTGTTTTGGCCACGTTACGCTTTGATTCCAAAAGGGCATCTCAGGAGTCCTTCCTTCGCTAGTGTACGTCAAATAAACGCGTAAATAGATAGCTTACGGCATTGTCCATTGCTCTGAAAGTATTTTATAACCAATCTTCCAATTATCGAAAGTTATACCTTCTACGTCGTTCTTGCTTTCAAATTGATGATTCTCCGTAATAATACGCCAAATATTGTTTGAATTGGCCAACTGGCACCATTGATTGTTCACACACGTAGCAAGCGCAAGGGATGGTGCGTCTAGAAATGTAAATACATGATAAACTAACTCAAGGGGGAAATATTCGTCCATAACTGCAAAAATAGAGTTTTAGCTAAGTATGGTTAAGTCAACTTTGTTTCACATTTTGCTGAACCAGATAAGTACTTTAGGATGTCAAAGAATTCTACTCGCAAAACGCCTATTTGGCTCGCCCAAGTTAAGGTGAGCAACACAAGGAAGAAGGACCAGAGTTTTGTTATTTGTTCTATCACTCACATTTTTGTGTTTTGTTTATGGGAGCTACAACAGCATGTATAGCTTCATCAAAAATATTTTTAAGGCCATCCTGTGTGATGGACGAACATTCAAGGTATTTCAAAGTGCTAATACTTTGCCATTACAGTTCCTTATTTGAACGGTATTGGTTAGTGTGAAATATTGTGAATATTAAGAAACTACACTATGGTTTATTGGCTATTTTTCAGTACAATCTCATAAGCTTGGGTTCCCAAACACTTTACTTAACAACCATTTAGTTCTTGACCCTCCAAACCTTTGTCTGCGGCCCCTTCTATAGAAGTATCGCACACTAAATTCACCACTTGTCTTCCAACAAAGTTCCTCTCCTTCTTTGAAATCATTCTTGTAGTGCATTCCTTTTCTAATTGACCATTATCAAACCACTCCTTAGACTCTCCTTCCTTTTTACCGTGCTTATAAAAGTAACTTTTATGAATCTGTCCATTATCTCGCCACTGCCTCAATTCTCCATGTAATCTATCATTTACATAATAACATTTCTTTACCAATACACCTGACTTATTCCAAAATTCTTGCTGTCCATCTTTCAATCCATTCTTAAACGACCATTTCTTGGACAATTGTCCATTACTAAACCAAGATCTATATTCTCCATCGAAGACACCTTTTAAGTAGTTACGGTGATGCACCAAAGTACCATTAAAATACTCCTTGTACACTCCACCAAGCTTGCCGTTAGAATAAAATGCCTTTGTTCGCAATTGACCATCTTTTTGCCACTCCTTGTACGCTCCATCAAGCATGCCTTCAGAATAAAATGCCTTTATTCTCAATTGACCATCTTCGTGCCACTCCTTGTAGCTTCCTTCTCGTTTACCTTTGACATAATAACAACCCTCCTTTAATTGACCATTTTTATGCCATGCCTTCACAAATCATTTTTGTAGTACACTTCTTCTTGTAACTTTCCTCTCTGCCAAATCGAATACTTTCCTTCTTTTTTCCCATCTTTATACAGGCACCTTTCTTTCAAAACTCTATGCTGGTACTCTCTATATTCGCCTGCTTTTATACCATTCTTATACATACATGTCTTCCGCAAGTGTCCATTAAGATACCACATTTTGTACTCGCCGTGTTTTTCTATATTCTTATTGAAACGAGTGCTCGTAGCTGCTTGTTTAGATAACAGAGGCCACAACATGTACATATCAACGCCAAAATCTATGACATAAAGTTGTAGCTCAAAGGGAAGCTGTAACAAGCGACACAGAGTCGATTCTTGCTCGTTGGTATAAATTGTATTGGTTACAATGCCAAATGTAAGGTTTTACCTTTGTTGCCATTGTTCTCTCTCCGGTGGAAACAACCCTGTCCATAAGCTCGCGCTTTAATTGTTGCATACCTTAAAACCAAGGGATCTTGAGTAAACCACGTGAATTTGGAGCTTGCTACAATTTTGATGGCAAAATATTGGATTGGGTCATGTATTGGGTCTCGGGTTAACCGACCCAGAAATATTATGGGTAACCCGAGCCTTGAATCTATTTTTGTACACCTATCATTCCGTGAATATAGCGACTGAGAAATTCTGTAGAGCATGAGCCATATCAGTGCGTGGATAGGTACACGTCCATACTTAACATTCGAATGGCTCATATGATAGTGTCTTGCCTAATGGGTATTAATAAGTACCTTTAGATGTTACCACTTCTACTGCTTTCGATTCTCTGTGCTTGATTTCAGACTGAGGGACTCTCAGCTACTTCATTAGGAGTAAGGGTTGGTAAGCTTGATTACGGCAATATTAAAAGTGTTGTAGTTCACCCAACTAATTTAAACTAGCACAACTGTTCGTTGTCAAATCAATTAAGTAATCTCACGTCAATTCGCGTTTACCATGTTCCGTGGTTCTGTTTTCTAGCTGTTTAGCTATTTGCAAGAACTGCTTGTAACTGTAGATTGAAACCACGCATGCGCACATGACCATTGTAGCATATAATTAAATGTCTTTGTAAAAGGCAACCAACGAACTCGTTTACTACCATCTGACATACATAAAAGGGATTTCTACATTAACTGTAGCCAAAAAGAAATGTTTGTGCTCCGCTACTACGGGCTGATGGGCCCAATGCTTGTTATTGTAATGGTGTTGACATGTATATACAACTAATATTCGGTGTACTGCCCAATCCATGTGATTAAGCATATTGATGAAGCTCACTTAACCATTTTTTTGTTAACAGTGTTTCCATTGCACGCATTCTTAAATGAATCGTAACATAGGCACCACCTGTAAAAAAGATCAGCTTCATCACAATTTACTAAAAAAAGTCGTAGACTCACCTGATGGAGATGGAAATGAGCCAACAAATCCTGGAATGCCTTCTTCGGGTATAGGGGGACCACACCATAATGGCTTTCCTGCGCCAAAGTCTATATCATACAAAGGAGCTTTTGTCCAACTTGAAAAAAATAAATCACCTCCTATCGGATCACCAAGAATTTGAATCTGAGGGTTTGGTGATAACATTTTAGACCCAAAACTTTTAATCATGTGTACATGCTGTTGTAGTGTATCTGAATCGAAATCTATAATGGACTGACGTATCGATGTGGCAATCTGCGGAGATGTTAAAAAGCAGGTTTGGTTTCTTGTATTGACAAGGGTCACGTGTTTGTACCTCAACAATAGGTTTTTCTATCAAGTCTTTAACTTTATATTCAATTGAAACATTAAGAGCAGCGCAGCTGAAAAGATTTTGTTCTAAAGGTGGCTCACACAACCGCCTAATTTCAATATGTAAGTGACTATTAGATGTGCAGGAATTAAAAGTACCTTATGTTTTTAGCTACACCAATGTTTACTGTTTCGTTAACGTCTACTTTCCGTACTTGTGTGAGTATCTTAGAAAGCAGTGCTGTTAATGCATCATTTGTAGATATCCACATGTCATCGGTTGTGCAGCTTTGTTTCATGTTTGCTAGCTCCTAAACAATTTAGCAAGATAAAATTACATAACGCTGTTGTTGTACTTCTTTTGTGAACTCAAATGTTTCAATAGCGTGAGGTAAGCTTTCCCAGAACATTCTGCCACATAAAAAAAGCTCTTTTGGGGTTAAACAATATACACCTGCACGAGCTGGATCCTTTCGATTTCCTTTTTTTTCTCAATTAGAATTTATCAACCAAAAAAAAGCCAGTGTCGTACTGTCAGCAATGTGTTCAACACTAAGTCTGTTGTGGTTAGGTAGCTTGAACTTTTTGCCTCTTGTCATATAAGACCAATGAGTAATAAAATAAATAAGACTACTTGCATCAGCAATAAGTCTTTGGAAGCTAACACCAATAATCGTAAAGTCTTTGCACTGAGTAATCTTAAAACCAGCGAGTTCGTGGTTTTCAAAATCAGTTGGATCTATCACAACGTTCATAGCTGTAGTGAAGTACTAGGAAGAAAAATTACATTCAAGAAACGAAAAAAAGATTATCAGGAGAAAAAAAGACTTTTGTATCACGTGCTTCGCAATTAGGTAACTTCTTGGTAGTGTCATTACTTTCCAAATTTAATCCTGCTAAATCTAGCTGTGTATTTGTTGATTCTACAAAAATAACTCCTTTACCGTTACATAATACATCAAGAGAGCCTATATTATATAATAAATTACCACGTGATGAACTCTCTTACTCAAAAAAGAAAGTTTGGGTTTTGTTTTTTATTTCTTTGCCATACCGTCAGGTGATAATAAAAACCTCCCAGAAAGAACAGGGTAGTACGCTAGAACCTTAAGAAGCGATTTTTTAAGTTTATCAGTCTTTATCTTTTGTTTGAAAATAAACGTGGCCATAATATGCATAGAAGGTACACATCTATCTATTACTGATAGTTTAACCTTATTACGCTGCCTAAAATGAGTGTGACTTACTATGTGAACCAAAGAAGAAGAAAAAAGGTTCAAAAAAGGCTAAGAAATAAAACCTAGAGCGTCGCTATTTTATTCTTTATCAAAGTACGTACAACTTATTAGCTTCTTTGGTTTGTAATATTTCTTTCTTCTTTTCCATAAAATGAGATGTAACGTTATTCCCTTTTTCTTGTTTATCGTCAACATAATACTTCAATTCAGCCATTACGTAATGAAGTACTTTTACAAACCGGGTTAAGTCAACGATAACAGCAAATAGTTATTTTTTTCAAGTTTGGACCAGCTTTTACATGGCAAAAGCTATTGTTCAAAAACAGTCCACCGCAACCGACAAGCAATAAACAGCACATTTTAACTTGTTAAAACAATAACTAGTGTTGCATATCATGGGTACATACGCTACAGAAACTAGTTCCTACAAACAACAGCTCGAACGTTGTGTCAACCGCTGTTTCTATCATTCATGACATTGCCGGTACGATGGTTTTATCTTTTCACAGTAGACACAAGAACTATTAAAAAACGCGATAGTGCTCTTTGACAAACATAGTTAAAATTAGGACAGTTGTTGATTGTCTAGTACAAAAATTGGAACTGTCGTTAACGTACTACCAAGTTTACTTCAGTACAAGAACATATTAAAGCGCATTCGGGAGCTCATACAAATGCTCTTGAATAATATTACAGATGAGGGCATCTTGATGCATATAAAAGCCATCAAAGATTTAGGCTAACTCAAAAAAATCGGACAGATGAGGATAAAAAAGTGCCAAACAATTGCTGACTGTACTATGGCCTTTCATACCTCAACTTTAACAAAGACAAAACCTTCATTGAAAGATATTACTTCTTACAATGTGTTACGTGAAATCTTACAGGACTGCTTTAGGTGAAAGAGTTTCCATCTGTGTTAAATGTTAGGCGAAAACAGCTCACTGAGTTTATGATAAAAATCTGTGAGGTGATCTCAGTCAATCAAAAAGTTTTAATTTCTATAGATAACTGACTCTTGAAGGATAGGTGGCGAAAGCCGGATTTTGTTTTAATTGGTGATTTGTTTTTACAAGTTTTTCTTTTTTTTTACAGAATTTGTACAAATTATTTGTTGTTTAGCGAAAAATGTTTTCACTGCCTCATCCTCAAAGCAGGTAATCTTATTTTACATGTCTCCGATGATGATAGACGTTGATGTATTGGTTTATCTAAAGATAGGCTTTCCATCAACTCTCTAAATGGAGCCAACTTGAGTTTTTTTTTTTTGTTGTATTCATCAGCGACTTCTAGTCTTCTCTTAGCTCCGGCCTGAAATGTCATCGCTTCACTGTTGTTATGAAGACTTACCAATATCTGTGCGCCTTCGTAGAGCATTTCTGCGCTTGTTGTAAGGACAGACTGTCTTCTTTGTGGCTTTACTTGAATATACGGTTTTTGCTGCTGGAACTGTGCTTTGTGTTCAGCGAACTCAACCAACTGCACACGTGAAGATTTCATCGGTCTTGCTCGTAGATAGCAATCGCAAAACTGTGTACCAACTTGTCCTTGACCCATGCCCCGTTTAAAGTCAGGATGTATTGTTATAACTTCTTCTGTTGCTTTTTTTGCGATATCTTGGGCGTTTTGAATAGAAAGGTGAAAGATTATTCTATGAAGATTTGTAGCTACGTTTACGTTTTTTGATGAAGGTGTCTGCCAAACTGCGTTTAACTGAGACAATAGAATGTAAACAGGAGCTCCATTTGCATCAGAAATCGCGTTTTCAATTTCTTTTCTTTGAATTCTACGTCGCTCCTTTCTTGATGGTTTTAATGTTCTTCTTGGCGTTTCTGTTGTTTGTGTAGGTTGTTTGAAGTCTGTGACAGGAAATAACGTCGTTGTTGTTGTAAACGTTGTTGCTTGTATTGGTTTCATCCTGTTCGTAACTTTGTATATTTGATTACGAGGAGGTGATGTTGATCTTGAGCGTTAAGTTAAATTTATCGGTTTTTAGCCTTGCGTTATTCAGTGAATTTTTCGTCCACTATTTCTCATGAAAAGGAATTTTTGTTGTTTACGGTGCAAAGTGACGTTTGTAAATAGTGGTACACAATACAGTTCCTATATTGCCTTGGGCCACGGTTCTTCACTTAATAAGTTCCTGTGTTGCGAATAGGCAGTGTACAGCGAAATTAATGTATTTTGATTTTTCACTGAATGGGATTCTTCTATTTTACTGGCTAATATGCGCTCCAGGTGAGAATAAAATCTATAAATTCGTCTTATACGCGTATTCTGAAAAAATTGTGTCAACTCCTACTTGACACGACTCTGACTTTTTTTTGGATCGTTGAAAATAATTATTCTTTAGCCCATTGAACCGAAAACCGGCGCAACACAAAAAGCATAAGACATAAAATGCGGTTTTATTGTGTTTTTATTAATTTCTCCTTGACTGCGGTCTGTTGACATGTATATTTAGCGCTACAGCGTTTAATAATTACTATGGGTTAGCGTATGTTATCATAGAGGCAATTTCCTTAAGTTGAAGTGAAAGTCTTGTTGAAAACTACAAATAGCGACCGATTTGTAGTAAAGAATCTTGGATACGCGTTTGCGACGCCCAACCAGCGTTTTGGGTTGTTAATACATCAAATGAGATTAATTACTCTTCAGCACTGCGGCTAGGAGTTCCAAACAGCAACGCACCTGGATATGGTACTTTCGAAACTAGTCTGACATTGCCTCATTTGTTTCCGAAGTAGTTTTTGTGTCCGATTTGACTTTTTCTTTACTACTATTTTAGATAACTCTCCGACACGTGATATGTCATATGGGATGCTAATAGGAGTATTATACAGTACGTACAGTAACGCGAATTTGAATTTCAGTTCTGTTCTAATGTATATCAGTATTACTAGCTTTTGTATTAAATGTCAATGCTATGTTGTCTTACAACAACGAGTTTGTTTATATTGTTGATGACTTGAAACCTCAATTTGCGAACAATAAAAATACTTACGGTGTAATATGGGTTGAAGGGAATGTAACGAATAAGGTGCTGTACTTTTCAAGTCCAAGTATGTACGTACATTTTTGGTTCGTAGTTTCCTTCAAAAAGTACTTTCCATCTTTATTCTAACTCCGAAGATTCCGTACTAATGTTTGTTGGTAGGGAATCAAGAGTAAAGATTATTGAAGGCTCCCTTGTACATAAATTGAAGCTGAGTGTCATCAACGAAAGTTACCTAGTATCCGATCCTTCCATGTGGGTTGCTTCATACTACTTGAACCATACTAGCGTTTTTGGAAAGTCTAGAGAAGCAAAGATAGCAACGTACATAAACAAAAACAGTTGTCAGCTGACATCAACTTAGTTCCAGGAATGGTATAGATTGGGAGCACCAATCCATAGGTGAGCGTAAGGATGCGAATATAGACGATATTGTCTACCATCCTGAGAGTATTCTTGTGCGATATGAAAATAATAATGGATTGATGGAAGTGGTTGAGCCAGGTAACAACACAGAACACTTATTTGAGAATAAATGTAATTGGTACTTCATGCTGGGATTCTGTATCATACTAACATCTTCAAGCTATGCTGCATCCCTCATAGGTCGAAAGTTCGTCAGATTTTATAGAAAAGATGGAGTTAAGAATCCTCGTATTAGTACTAAACAAGTCGCGTCTGGTTCAATACCTTGGGACAGTAGCGAAGTTCCGTACATTGGAACACCTGAATTGATGGAGTTTGAGAATCAATTTAGACCTCGGCTTGCTGACTTTTTGGAGCTTAAGTACGGAATTCAATCTAAACCTATTGCCACTCAACGTTTGGGTAGTGAAGACTCGTTTATAACGGTATATGTAACAGGAGCACAGCCAGCTATTCTAGCGTAAGTTAGCATTTAAATTTAGTTCTTAAATATTCAAATAGATTGTGGACAGTTGATCTTGCGTTAAATGTATCTGCAGTCAGAATTCTTCATCATCCTCATACAAGTGCCAAAATAGGATATTTTAATCCCAGACTATGCCTTACCTCAAACGGCACCATCTTTTTATTTATGCATAAGTACGATGAGCTTAAATGATCACTTGTTATTGACTCTGTTTACTAATTTCCCGCTAGTAAAACTTCAGACTCTATAAGAGACTTTTTCTTGTCAAGCTCTGATGATCTAGGGAAATCTTGGAAAGAACCACGATTAATTAGAGAACATTTAACTGATACTCATGCAAGAGATTTAGTACATCACAACAACGAAATATTTCCTATTTATTCTACAACTACAAAATACAGTATTTTGTCTGATAAAGTCATACATGTTCCTGGATTCCCTGGCGTATTGATCATAAACAATACTACACTAATAGACGATACTATATTATTTGGTAGAATTATCATTAACGGTAAGTGTAGTTCAGAACGCAAATGCGTCGAACTTACTCAAGAAAAAAATAGGAAATATTAGTTTACCTTCAATAATTATTGTCGATTGGACTACAAACATTACAGTAAAAGGGTGTATCAATAGTGAACATGAAACGGCCTTGATAGTAAAAACTGATCCAAACGTTGATATACCAGAGAGACTGACAATAATAACATGGCAAGAGGGGTGCAACACGCCAACATTCAGTATCAGCAAAAATCAGAAAAGTCAGTGCCAAGAAGCTCTCGTAGAAGGTACATCTCTATCAAAACTAAAACAGTAGTACTAAGGCTACAGTATTGTGTTAGTTAGAACTATACTAATGTTGATCTAGGCAACAAACTTTCAGTTGTTTTCTATCCTGTGGGTTGTGATGCAGAAAAAAAAAGAGACTACACAGTGCCTATCATTTGGGGTGTTACTCTCGGTGCTGCAGTTATAATAGTACTGATAACTATTATCGTTGTAGCACATTTTCGCCCAAAAAGCATATACCCCTTCCAGATGAAGGATCATACGTCACAAACACAATCACAAACACAGGCAACAACACAGACGCTGAAATAAAAAAAACTGATTTCTTTTGTGCTCAACAACTTACCATCCTTTCCCATATTACCGCGTCTACAACCTCCATAATTAATAACGCGACGACAGTACGCCAAAGGCGAACCAAGAAAGGGTTCTTTTAAAAACTTACTTTTCTTGCACTACAGTTGTGTTGAGGGAGAGAAAACGCGTCCAGTTGTATACAAGTGGACTCTGCGTTTTATTATAGGTAGGTATGGTCTATTTCTTTCCACTTTGTTCGAGTACTTTTGATATTCTCTCTGTTAATACATTGGTAAGTTTCTCAACTGCATCACCCTCTCCTAGTTCGCGTAGTAGGAGTAAAACAGCCTCTGCAGTTGTAATACGACCTTGTTGACCCTGTTTTCTCATAGGACTAACACTCATCATTTGTTGGTCCATTTTAAGGTACGTGATGTCTGCAGGGAGCTTGCGTTGCATATTACGCGCCTGATTCCATGTTCCTTCAAGTATGTAAGTTTTTGAGTACAACATACGCTACAACGTTTGCATACCATCTAGAACCAGTATATTTAGATCGTCTACGCCTAACTGCTGTTCGTTGTCTCGCATTTTTGATTTAAACTCTGAAACGGTTATGGCATTTGAAGCTGGGTACAATACTACTGTCCTTGGCGCCACTCGTTCAAGTAGCTTTTCGAACTCCTTGTCATGCTCCTCTTTTCCGTACAAGAAGCTCTGAGAGTTTTTAGACAGTACTTTAGTAACCACAATGCCCGTATTCGTTGCTCGCAGGTATTCTAAATTAGTTTAAGCGTAAATCGCGACAAATTTAAAATAACCGCGTACCTTTGCTGTGTAGCAACATTATAATGTTAAGCTTGTTTTTTAAGACAGTTTTGTTTTGATTAAAGCTCTCACAATCGCAAAAATTATTTTGCAGCCAACATTTAAAACACAAATTCGGTTTGTTAGCTTCTTTCCCTGAGAGCATAGCTTTGATATTCGCCCATTGGCGTACTCTTGGCTCCAGTTTATGGAGTTTTTGGTAACGCAGCTCGTACTCTGTCATTTAGCCCTCTTCCTATCGATGAAACGGCTTGAAGAGGGAAAAGCGCACTTTCTGGCGTTGGTATAGGTTCACTCTTAGCAAAATGCGTTTGGTGTGAATATAAACGTCTTACTATTCGCATGAATTGACCAGTGCGTTGTGGCTGTTGAAATGAAACGTAAGTTCTGGCTTAAATGAAGTGTAACACTGTTTCGCAGTACAATCGGCTGGTGTACCACAATTAGCATTGAGCCAGCGAAAGTGTCAAACTCATTAAGTCTAGAAAATTGCCACCACTATTTCAACTGGCTCTACAAGTGGAAGATAGTATTTGTATTCCATTACCAACATATTTTGATGGCTTTAGCATTTTCTTAATCCACAGTCGTTGTAATCCATGGAAAACAAGCACTACTCGTTTCTTTCAGCGGAACTTGGTTCTCAGCTAGTTACATTATTCTCTAACTATTTATCGCTTGGTCAGTTCGAATTAGCTCGCGCAACACTCCTGCAGCTTTATAAACATGACAGCGAGACTGCTCTTAACCTTTTACGTAAACTTGTAACTACAGATGTACCAGATAGTTGGCACGCATAAAACAGCGCCTATATTAGGCTAACTGAGGTATCACGCAAACTGTTAACGTCTATTACAGGTTGAGTTCTGAAAGTGCGCCATCAAAGGCGCACCTGGCTTGGTTGTGCGTAACAGAATACGACCAATACAAAAAACTAGAAGATGATAAAATAGAGGTACAAAACAACTTAATTGGTAAGTGCTTGAGCTAAACGTGATTGTAGAACGGAGAGAAGGGCGTAAACTTACCTCCAATAGCCCACAAGCGCAAAGCAGCGATAGAGTTCGAAATTTTATTACATCGCTTGTTGTTCAGCAAGTCTAGTGTCAATGATGTACGTGTCACTCTGTGTAGTTTTAGAAAAAAAATCCTTCGACTGTAGTATCAGTTGCGAGTGTAGTATGGTTGCCTGATTTCGATGTAATATTTTTTTAGGTTGTAAAAGACAAACTAGGTCCAGAGTTGAGGCGTTATCGTAGATATGTATTACAACAAGAAGGTCTCTTCACGTCTCCAAGTTCAACTGAAGAAAGCGTATCTACATTATCTAGCTTCTGCTTAGACAATTTAAGGAATATTTTCTCATTGGAACCAAATTTCGGTACGTAATTTTGACACTTGAAATTCAATGAAAACATTTTGACACATTGCACATTTTTTGTAACTTTTTTCATTTAGGCCAAGCTCTTTGTCATACCCTCTGCTCAGAGGCATCTAACTGTAGAGATACAACAAGAAAGTTGTATAAAATAATTACATCGATAGCATTAGAGCATGTTGAGCAGGAAGACTTGGAACAAGCGTGTCGTTTTATTCAAAATCTGTATTTTAGCAAAGTACGTGTTATTTATTACATTGCAAATATTCTAACGTGTTACCAAGGATACTTGCCCAGATAACTTCGATGTACTCTGTGAGAAATTACTTGATACTTTTTATGAACTTGAGAAACAAGTAAAAGTCCTTGATACTGAAGAGCAAAAGGAAGGAGAAGCCAATATTAGGTGAAGCGGTTTTTTTTTGGTTTTTCGTCTTACTAGTGATGTAGACAATATTGGCGTGCTAGTGTATACTGCGCCTTCTTGAGTTTACCTAAAGGAAAGAATTATGCTTTAATGAGATTCAAGGAGCTAGGATCTGAGCACATGCCAAAAGTAGAAGCAGAAAATGATATGCCTAGAGCCTTTGAGGTACACAAACTTTATGATGAACCTTCTCGAGACTTTTGCTCTGAAAATACTAGCGTAATAATATCTTATTCATGTTTTACGTAGGTTTTTGAGAGCGGTGAAGGTGAGGCAACTGAAGCTGAATTAAATGCTTTCTGGAGTAGATTCTATGATTTTCTTCGTACTTCAAACGTTCATTGTATGGAATTCGTTATTACAAAGTGCATGGCCTTTTTCGACGCTGCAAGATTCGAGGACTGCGGAAGACTATTGAAGCCATTCCCATTGCTAAAACCTCTTGTTCTTCTAATGACCTGGTACGCTTTCTAAGAGCACTAGTTGAACTACCTAAAGCTTCATTATATTTTACTTGCTGAGTCTAACATATCTCCAAAGGCATAGATATGAAGATGACATGGAAGCAAGAGAAACTTTGATAAGCTTACTGTGGTCTGAAGACACGAAGGTATTTTACTTAACACTGATTTAAGAGAAAGTGGCAAAGCTTGTTCCACTGACAGGATTTTATCTCATTTGTGTTTGTTTTAGTTACAAGACAAACACTTGCTTCTAAAATGCCGTAATTTAGTTTATCATACTAAATTAGCGCGTTGGTGTACAGACAAACTTAAACAATTATCACTTACAGCAGACGTTATAATTGGTAAGTACCAAACGAGCTGCAACCTTTACTTACGAGCTCGTTGACTTACTTATCTATTTAGGTGACAAAACTTATGCCAAGAGTCATCCCTCTGTGCCCAACATTGTCTTGAACGCCCTGAAAACCCACTCTGTCCTTTATGTTCTTCGCAAGTATGTTCAAGACATACCTGCGGATGAATTGACTAAGATGCTTGAACAAAATCCAAACAGTTCTGCACAGGTATTATTAGACTTTGGAGACTCTTCGGATATACATATGAACTGGGTAATTATGTTATTTATGAAAAAGGCATGTTAAAGAGGTCCATCCACGTCTCTTCATTAAATGAGGTTGAATCACTCTTTTATAGAAAGATGAGTGATTCGAACACGAACTAATTTTGTTCGTGTCTGGATTGGATATTGTGCTGATATACCTGTACGATAATTCTGTTGTACAGGTATATCAGGTCCATACAAAATCAGCCATGCAAAGAGCCACAGAGATTTAATTCTGTTGTCTCTGCAATAATATTTTTTATGTTCAAAAAAAAAAAGAAAAAAAAAGCGAACACGTTCTCACGGTTACACATTTTATAGATGGTTAAAGATAGGCTCCAAGAATTACAACTTATAAACACATATTATACTATGCAGTATATTATGCAATTATTTGATTTAGCTGTAAAAGGAGAGGTCTCTCAAGACTCAATAGACGATAAAATAGCCAACTCTAAAAAACACTTACTTAGAGTAACAGTACGTTTTTGTTCTTTACAGTTCTCTTTGGTACTTTGTTGTTAAATTTTGTAAATTAAGGATCCAAGAATTCGTGTTGGTATATTAGATGCTATGTACTGCTTCATGTTCCTGAAAGCCAGCGCATGGAAAGATAACGAGTTGGCAAAATTTTTCATTGAGCAAAATCGCAAATTGTACGTCATGGACACCAACCCGGACCTCACGGTCAATAGTGCCCACCAAGTTGTCTTTCCCCACTAATTATAGTACTAGAGGCGAAGAGGATTACTTTGTCTCTACACCTAATATCATTAAACCTCTTCTACGCTTAATAAGAGAATGTATGGAGGATGTTCATTTTGACAATAATGATGATGACGCTGTTGAGTAAGCGTACCTTTCCCAAGGTTATAAGCAATTATTTACCCCGATTATCAATAGTGACCTTGAAGGTATACAAGCACAATCAAAGGCGAAGTTATTGAGGAAAAATGTTGAAGAAGCTGAATGGAGAGTAAACCTTTTGTCAAATCTGTCAATAGCATCTCAGGTACAACCAATCCTTTTAATCAAAGTCTTCTCATGAGTGACTTAGGATTCTGGACACAGGTTCATTAACTTATTACTTGCATCACCTGATACACTTCTGGTTATGTGTATGCGTGAGAAAAAGTTTGTTCAGTAAGTTGGTTTTTTTTGCCGAAGAGGAAAGTAGTTTTGTTAGCTAATACTTATGAACTAGAGCAAAGGAGGTTGCATCTTTTTACAAGCTTTCAAAGAGACAAACTGATGCTATAACACTTGCAGATGAATTTCATAAGATTGTTTATAAGCTGGAAGAGAACGGAAAAGAAGCTCCAAGCGTTGGTCTGTTATTTTTGTATAGACGGTTTTTTCTTACTTGTATTTCAGATGATATGGGATCAAGTTTATCAAGCCTAGAAAAATTCTTTGTGAGCGTCGATTTAGCTCTATGCACAGGCCGATCAAAAGAACAGTGTGGGGTACGCTTCATTCCCATTTTTTTCTGAGAAAACACCATAAAAAATAACCCGAACATCGACCTCTTAAAAAAGAACCCGAACATCAGCTCCTCTTTCTCAATTGGCCGATCCGATCTAACATTACCTTTAGCAACTATTGCAACAAGCCAAATCTTTGTTGAAAGAGCACGAGGAACTTTCTCTAAGCGAGATTGGGCAGCATGAGAAGATTCTTCCGTTCATACCAAAGTTTAGGAATTTTATTGATAGACTGGTTACCCTTAATGATGCAAATTTGGATCTTCCTGAGAATATCATGAGTAGAGTTTCTTCTATTGAAAACTTTCCTGTTGATAATAATGAGCTCGTCACATATTTGGAGCGTAGAGAAGTACTTAACCAAGCATCTGAAGCGCTCACAAAAGCTTGCGAAGATGGTAAGAATTTTGTTTAAAAACAAAGTGTTTTGGTAGCTTGTTGGTGGTCTGAGGCTTATTGGTTGTTTAGATTTTACTGCTAACACTAAAGGAGTGTTGCAAGGAATTGTAACGAAGCTAGGAAAGTATGTCAATGAGCAAGATGAGGAAGTACGTCCAGAAACGTATCTATACAAATTCGTCAAACATTTGCTCTCCCTTGGAGACTTACTTGAAGATGATCCAATATATGGGTACGCTTATAAACAAACAACACATAGTAGTGTATATTAGATTATTCGCAAACTTACTAATCTTGGTTAGGACTCAGAATTATCTGCAACATTTGAAAAAAAGTTTCAACACGATATTGTCAGAACTTGTCTTTGTTTCAAAGGATTGTATCCTCTACACTTATCTTTTTTTTTCTTCTTCACATCCTTATATTCTATTGATATTCCTTTACAATACAAGACAAGAGAGCAGAAAATCTCGCTAATTACCTTGGTGTTGATCTAACAACTGTTATTGTTTCTCACCTAAAAGAACCAAGTATAGATTTATCTGCGGCTTTCAGTTCATCTTCAGGACCTCAATCTCCAAAAACACGTCCTTCTGCGCATGTTACGCGAAGAGATGATGTTAAGCTTGCATCTTATAGAAGGAGTTCTCTTCCAAAGTCAAAACTAGAGCGTTTAAGTGCGCTTTTTCTTTTGTAAGGCTCTAATATTTACACTGTTTTTAAAGGTAAAGACGAGAAGTTTAGTGTCAACCGAGAACTTGCAGAATATATAGGTACATATTTAATAACATATAACAGCTTTAGTCGATATCTTATGTTGTTTTAGGCCAACGACATCCAGTACTTTCTACGCTACTTTGTGTTTTGTACAACCAAACTTCAGAGCTAGGAGACGAGTTTTTACAATTAGCTCTTGAAAAATCAAAGGTATCTTTGCTTATCTGGTGTTAAATATGCTTAATAACTTCTGTCAAGCCTTATCCTGCTTTACACAATTGGATAAAATTAAAAGCTAAGGATCTAGGTGTATACCACGCCGGTTTTGTTAGAAACAATTGGGATAAAGTACCGAAATTTCTTGCATCAGAGTATGATGTTAAAAACCTTTCTACTGACATAGAGAAGCTTGAAAAGAAGCAGGTATGTTTATTATACTAAAAACCAAGTCAAATGTTGGGTTAATGTGATGTTGTAGCCAAAATTCTCAAAGAAGTCCGAGGCAGGTGTTTCTGATGATGAGAAAGAGTTCTATCAATGTATTTTATCAGAGGATGAAAAAAAGAGAGAATCATTCTATAAGCGTGTTGTAGAGAATATGATACTGGAAGGTTATCTTAAAGAAGCAGTAAATGTTGCAGATGAACAGCTTGAAGGTCCGTACTTTCTTTTTGAATTTTTCAATATTTCTATTCTTCGAAGCATTCTTTGAGCTTCTGTCTCTATAAAATGAGTTACTTGATATTTATAAATACGCTATAAAAGTAGTTTAATGCCATTTTGATAATTAAGAATGAACGAAGAGGTGTTCTTTGCTGTTACATCTTTTACATACAGTTTTTTTCAATAATTAATTGTTCAATAGGAGGTGCATCTGATGAACATCTAAAAATGCTTGTAAAGGAGACTAAGGATAAAACTCAAGTATGGCAATACATAATGCGTCTATCAAACAATGTAGAAGCTTCACGTCTAGTACTTGAACATATAAACCATTGGACTATAGATACAGCAATGTACGTTCTACCCAGTGTGAACTTCTTTTAATTCGTTAACTTTGGACAGTGATATGTTGTACATGTGCAAATGCGAACTTGCAGATGATACTGTAGATTCTTCAGCTAATATTGATGAAAAATACAATAAGCTTGTTACATTTAAGTACGTGGTTGTTCTTTCAAAGTTTTTTCAGGACAACTGCTCCTTTTTTTTGTGCTAATTTTTTTTTACCAGAGAAATTTTGGCCAAGGTAGACAAGTGGTCAACTTGGCAAGAGATTGATTCTATATCTAACGTTAGTCCTGTGACTGTTGTGAATGCTCTCACAAGTATAAGAGAATATGATCTTGCCCGAAAGGTGACAATTTTAAATTAATTTAACATTGATTATCTTGTCTTCTAACTTAGTGATATAAGACTGCTGATCTCTTTGGCCTTGAAGAAATGAAACCTTCAATAGAGGAGAATTACATACTGTACTTACTCAAAGAGCAACGAGGTATGTAAATGTTTAAAATAGACACTAAGAATTACAATCGCTAAACCGTCCTTTAGATATTGGAAAAGTAAGGGACAGATTGTCAAAAATGGGAGATGCTTCAATTCCTATTGCAGAGAAGCTACTAGATCAAGTTGCGGATAATCAACTAAGGTATTATCAACAATATTGTGATACCGAGGCTAACTGAAACAAAATAGGTTGTTCCTCACACAATACCTCATTGATCAAAAAGATTCATCTTCTGAAACTGTTTCACTTGGAGCAAAAGAGATGGGTATAAAGGTACAGCCTAATCTAAATCGGTTTACCATTTTTCATACTTTAGATCACATGCCTTGAATGAACAAAAAGCTTATATTTTTATCGTAGATACTACTCTTATTACCTCCTGATGTCCAACAACGTTATCAGTGTCATATTAATCATCCGAAGAGAATAATTGAGTCTCTACTTATGTCTGAACAAACAAAGCTCGTAGAAACTATTTTCGATAATCTACCAGCAAGCAGAGTACGAGACAGAATGAACAACGAACTGTCTTTTATCTTTTTATGTGCTTTACATAATTCTTTTTCAAGGATGACAAGATGGTATTAGAATATGCTTCCAAGGCCCTTGCTACATCTCAACTTGGAGGGTATGCATTGTTTTAATGATCAGATAAACACTAAATAGTACAGGAACTAATGATCGTTATTTAGGAGGAAACGTAGGCAGCGTCGTTTATCTGAAGGCTTTGTGTTGCAGTTGGACGGAAAGTTTTGGATTACTGATGAAAGTAACTATATTGAAGTCAGAAAACATCATTTCTACAAAAAGACACCTAATGTACAACTTGCTATTGCATTATGCGATCTTTGTTATGATGCTTTAACGGTATGTCATTGCATAAACTGCTGATTATGTTGTACTTAACTGGTTTCTTAAAGGCTGGTGATAAATGCGTTGAAATGTGCGTTAAGATGTCCAATAAGCTTCCTATTCTATCTGAGAGGCTTCTCATTACACAAGCTATAAAGAGGATCCTACATTACGCTAAGCTGAGGTAAATAGCAGTACATGTGGAGTAATTCTAACCGAAAATTTTAACAAAAAAGATTCAATGATGCTTTGCAAGATGAAAAAGCAGCTGCTTGTGACTTAAACCTGGACCGTGTTCAATTATTATTACTATTGCTGTCTGAGAATATTGCTGGAGAGGATGGATTAGAGATTGCTGGATTAGAGACATTCACTGATCCTGCGAAAGCAAAGTGAGTTTGATTTGTTTTTTGAACACCGAACTTAACTTTGGTTCTAGGCAACTCAGAGACCGTCTTATTGCTGCAGAGCGCCTTTCATTAGCCAAGTCTGTTGCATTGAAATGTGAAATAGATGTGATGCCTGTACTGGCGGCAGAAGGTTTACAAAAGTTAAAAGTAGGAGCTTTCAATGATGCTAAAGCCATATTTGAGAAATGCTTGGGTACCTTTATTTCTCAACTTCTTTTTCCAACAACTTTGTCAACTTTGTCAAGTTTGTCGACATATCATGTTCATAGAATACACTTGATTACTAACATTACACCTAATAGTGCCTCAAAGTGATGATGGTGCTTCGAAAGTAGCTGTCAAAGTAATATTGATGAAGATTGTTCAGATTTTGGAGTCTAAACCAGGACCTAGTCTTGAAAAGCTTCGTGCAAAGCATACCGAGCTTTATCAACGTCTAAGAAATGCAACAAAGCAAACTAAGCGTAAACGATTTGATTCTTCAGCATCTTTAGACTCATACCTCAACGCCCTACAAGTGTACACTTTTTTTGTTTTAACGCTTGGTTACCATGGTTAGTTGTGTAATACATATTTAGAACTACGTCACAGAGGAAGCAGAGTCTAAAGGGCGTACGTAGAAGCCCTTTTGATGATGACAATACGCGATATATGCAATGCGTGTATCCTTCTTTTTTGTTTTTTTCGGAATTTTTTTTAACCAAAAAGTCTGATCAATCTCACTATTGTGCTGTTTGATTGTATTTATCACTGTTGATTATCCAGTAAGGATATGATTTGGTATTTCTTAACTAATTAAAGATATTACCTACAACGTTATGCTAGCAAACAGGAACTTATTGATTTTTGGCTAAGACATTTATATGTTGAAGAAGCGCTTAATTATGTGCTTGCTTGCAAGCTCTCAAATGAAATGTTCTTAAATGTAGTACTAGTCATACTTAAGAATAATCTATTGGATAGATTCAAACAGTTCATCGTTGACAGACAACGTACGACACCAAACAAACAAAAAACTCTTTGCTTTTGACTTTGTTATCTTCTTTACACTTTTTCGAAAATATGGTGTTCCTTTACTTAGGAAATCTTTATTTTACTTGGTTTATGTGTACTACATACTCACGTATTTTTTCTATTAAAGGGAATAAAAGACTTCGTGTTCAAGTATCACAATACATGAAGACAGTTTGTGCATACCTTTTAAAAAAAGAGATGTATCAATTATTGTTTGAATTTCAAAATATAACTCAAGATTACGCTGCAGCAGGTCAAACAGCTATTGATATGTATGGAAGAACATCTGATAAAGCTGTTCAAATGAGATACCTCAACCTTGCAAAGGTACACATCCATCCATCCAAGTTTTGTTTCTTTTTTACCTTTCAAGTCAAGAGCTGTTTCCTTTCGCTTAAACATGTCTTTGTGCCTTCTCTTTTAATGATGAACTTAGAAACACTACTCGAATGCTATGGATCAATACACAAAAGAAGGATTTGCTGGAGATGATACAATGTCATTAAGTGATGTTAATCAAATGTTAAAGAGCGTTCAATTACAGCTACAAGTTGAGAATTTTTATCAAAAAGAAAAAATAAGAGAAACACCACGTGGTGGATTATTCCAAGATAATGAAAAGAGAGCAGGTACATAAAAAATCCGAGACATCGAAAATCTTTATTTTTATCATCATTGTGTTGACCAACAACGTGTTTGCTAACTGTTTCGTTGAAGAAATTGCAATATTTTTATTAGCCAATGGAGGAAAACATCTCGCTTTTAATATCATACAAGTATGTTAGTACTACCTTTTACTAAAGAAAGAAACATCACCGGTTTTTTTCGTATTATTTGCAACCAAAGAAGAAGTACTTCGTTGTTACAGCGAGCTAACCTTTTTTTTTTCTTTGTAGGAATTTCAGCTTCCAAAGGCAGATATTTACGCTAAAGCTCTGAATATCGTTGCATCTAAGAAGCAAATAAAGAAGATAAATGAAATACTTAAAGCAGTATCAGCTCTTCTTGTTGATGCTGAATGGGACGGTGTTGTTATGGCTGTAATCAAGGGTACTTTATTTCACCTTTTTTTTTTTGAAAGTTGTTTTTTTTATTATTCAAAAACGTGCCACTGTGACTTCCCTTTTGGCTGGAAATTGCTTTGTATTTGAGCGTTTCTTAGATATTTGTTAACGTTATAATGAATTAGTTGAACTTTTTCTGTTCTGCTCACATAGTCTTTTTTTTTAATTTTGTTATTTAGGTCTTTGTGATATTAATGAATCGAAGACAGCAGACAGCCAGTATGTTCGTAAGCTTAGGTTACAAGAATCTAGAGTAACTGGTCTACTCATGTGCAAAAGATTTACTACAGCATATACAATGGCAGCCCAACTACGTACGTGCCTGAGGAACAAGTGTTAATTCAAAAACAACAAATTGCGGTTCAATTTGGCACTGAAACGTTCTAACTTTGTATGTAGGCTCACCAGATCTGATAAGAAAGGTTAAATATGAAGCACAAAAATATAACCAACCGCGTATAATAGAGCTAGCTGAGAAATGGTTAACAACTAATATGTAAAAGCACAAAAAACAAAAAAAAAAACAACCCAAATAAAAACTGTAAAATAGAATTTTAATAAATACTGGGAACACGTGATACTGAGTGGAAGAGGAGCTCTAGGCATCGGCCTCAACGTCCATGAAAATTGTACAACCTTGTCTTTAGTCTAGGCTTCCATCATGTTCAAGTTAACTTAACGTCGGTTAAGCAATGTTTCAACTGTAAAACCGCTTTGTCCACTCAAACGATGTTTCTTCGTGCCATGAAACCACGTGTATACAGTCAAAATGTTAAACTATCCGCAAATAAGGTTACTAAAAGAGGTACAAGATACATAACATTCATTCACTCTTTAAATGATTACATCGTGTAGCAAATAGCTATCACGTGCCATCGGCGTCTTTACGTTCAAAGTTAAAGCGAAAGGAGATCCCAATAGGCCATTTCGTTCTAGAATTTGCGACAAGCGGTATTGCTAGGATAGTACAGGTGAAAAAACCGTTGGGGTGTTAGTTTAATAACTTTTGTATAGAATGCAGGAGCTGACTTCGTTGTTTTGGATATGGAACATGGGTTCGTTTTCATCTTGGTTCTATTGTACTAAGCTCCATTTAGCTGCTTCAGCATCGACAGTTTGCGTACCACTCTCGCTTTATTTTCAGGCACGTGGGTTGTAAATTTGCATCGTTTTGGATGTCACAGAAGTTCTAATAAGATTTGTTTGTAGGTGTTAGTGTTACTCCTATTGTTCGTGTTCCTGATACACAGTACGATTTTATTGCACGTGTTCTTGACGCTGGTGCTGGTGGCGTGATGATACCGCGAGTACAGGATGCTGAGCAAGCAAGGCGTATTGTACAATATGCGAAGTATCCTCCTCAAGGTAGAAAAAAAAGTTAGGTTCCTCAATATCTTATTGTATACAGGTCGTAGAGGTGTCATCCTTGGAGGTGCTCAGAATAACTTTTCGCCACCTAAAAATGGAACAAAATTCTTAAAAGAAGCTAATGATGACACGTTTGTGATTTGTCAAATAGAAAGGTGTGACTTTTTTTTTTCTTTGTTCCATTTATTGCTATTTGATTACGTACTTAAATACCAAAGTGAAAAAGCTGTTCAAAACTGTGAGGAAATAGCAAAGGTAGAAGGTATGCAAATAATGTCTTTTGAAGGCGCTTATGACACTTTTTTTTAAAGCTTATTTTCTTTCATTCTTGTCACCACGTGCTAATTTATTGTTTCTTCAAAATTAAGGCGTTGATTGCCTTTGGCCTGGTCAAATGGATCTAACAGCTGATATGGGTATTCTTCAAAGCTCAAGTGATCCTTTCAATGAAGATCGCTTTATCAATGCTTTAAAGCACATTCAAAAAGCAGCAAAAACGAATGGAAAATACTCTGGTATATTCCCAGTAAAAGAAACAGAACTGAAGCAATGGGTAGGACTTGGGTAAGTACATAATAGTTACATGACATTAAGTTGCATTGAGAATGTTGATGGCTCTACAAAGCTTGTTTTTTTTGCTATGGACCTGAATGTGTTTATTCCTTTTGCTCATTTCATTTACTAGGTACAACATGATTGCATACTCAGCCGATTTTTTTGTGTACTCTCAAGCACTGAAAAGAAACATTGATGTTGCAAGGAAGGTCTGTACTGAATAAACAATGAAATGATTACTAGTTTACTTTAACAACCTGTGTACTTAAGCAATTGCCCAGAGTGCAGCTACTGCACTTATGAACAACAACTCCAACCATTGATATGTCATTAATCAGCGCAATAAAGCGATAGGGCCTGTGGCGTATTGGTTTCACTCTCACTTTGTCTGTGAGACTTCCGGGTTCGATTCCCGGCAGGTCCTTTTTAAGCAGCTTCAGAATTAATGGCAACCCAGTAACACCTCACTGCGAACATCTTTACAATGATTGGTTGTTATGGTTAAGTCTTTGTGAATATACCAAAGTTTGTATGGGTTGTATAATGGCGTTACACTTGCTCTGTATTGTGCATTGACAGTGTAAAACAAAGATTTCTGGTATGTTGTTTCATATTGGCAGGGAGGCGAGAACAGGTTCTTAGAACACTTTGTTTTTATTCACAAAAAGATTGTTTACCAAATGCCTCTCTGTCTTGTTGTACAGTAATCTTGTAAACTTTCTTTGATTTTTCCACAAAAGAATATACTACAGTTCCATTCTTGGCATATTGTTTTAAATATGTGAGCTACTGGGTAATGACTATTATAGAGCTGAACCACCTTTATCTCTGGATGCTTCAAGAGAAACTGTGAAAAAAGCCTCAGTTGATTTTCTTGATCTTCGAAAACAATCATAATTGATGCACTATATCTTCCATGTGTGATACACATAAGAGAATCTCGTGGCTTTTTCTTTGATAATAGGCAGGTAACATGGGGAAAATGCAATGAAGCGAGTACATCATAAGTCTTTATGGTCTTGATATTATTCACATTATCTAATAAATGTTGTATAAAGGACAAAGCATCGAACTTTTGCATGAATCTGATATCTATCTCTTTGACATGTTTTAAGCCTATTGCATTTGGAAGAGAATTCCTTCCAACCAAGCTAACAGCATTATAGCTTTTTATATTCGGTTTTACAACTTGATGTATGTAGTGGCATGTTGTTAATAGACATTTTGTAGAAACACAGTCAAGATAGTCCAGTATGATTAGAACTATTTCTAAACAAAATTGATTTAATATAACAAAAAATACTACACTGAGGGCTGCATTACAGTACAATTTTTTTGGAGAAAAAGTGAATGACCTGATGTTAAGTAGTAGACTTTTTTTGTCACTTGAATGAAAAGATAATGACGAGGATGAGGGTACCTGGAGGAATATCAAAAAGCATGTGAATATCAAGGTTTGGTTTGATTATTGTTTTAGCACGTGAGATTCTTGCTACTCTGTCAAATTCAGATCTCTTCAATCCAGAAAAATATCTTGCAACATATTTTGATTTAAGGTTAACTCCTCCTATACCTCCTACGCTATGTATAAATTGATCTAATGCAATCATATATTCTAGTTTACATATAACCTCATTTTTATCAAGTAATCCCTATAAACACAAGTAAAGGTTAAGAAAGTTGTACGACATTGCAGGAATGTAAAAAAAAAAAAAAAGAATAGAAAAAACCCAGAAAATATCCGAACATATTCGTTAAACCACATGACCACAATTCTGAGAATGTCCACCAAATAATGTTCTACTCTGGGGCAGGCAATACCTATGCGAGCGCTTTACTGCTGTTTTTTGTTATCTCGCAGGTGTGACTTAATTGATTTTTTTGAAAGCAAATCATATAGCTAGAGAAAATTGCCAAAAATTAGCTATCATTTTTTTGAGCTCTACGAACAAGTAGCACCTTTGGTACATGGTGCAAAGGTATCGCTAGAACATTGTTTGGTGGACGGTGAGAATACTCATTTACGTGAAACAAACCCTGGGGTGGAAAAAAAAAGTTGAACAAATTGAACTGTAATAGCTAGAAAGTGTACTTACCTCCATTGAAGCTATAATGCCTGTTCTACCTATAGCGTATCTACCAATAATGAGAACAGGGTATTCATTAAACTGAGGACCCCCCAGCAGTGCAACTTCAGGGACATAAATCGATACCCAATAGAAACTTGACTTGGATATAGCTTTGAGTTTGTCAGAACACAACACTTTTCTATGGATTTGTAGTAAGTACAAATAACAGAGAATAAATTCAAAGGGAAAACATACTCGCTTTGATCACATGTTGTATCATTTGTGTAGATGTAAATCGCAAAATTGAAGTTTGTATTTAGTGGTTGTTTGTAAAGAGAACAAAAGATATTCTGTAGATGTGGTTCCTTCTTGTGCTTTATATTTTGTTGTATGTGTTTATCATTTTCCTCGTCTACATATGGTTGAAGGTTTTTTAATAAGCGATAGATAAGTGAAGTTCTTCTATTGTCATCTGGTTCGGCCCTAAAAAAAAACAATGTCAATTTTTTTGGTTTTTCTATGATATTTTCAGTTTACTCTAGCTCTCCTACTATAGAAGAAATACTACTTTTATCACAGTGTAAACTTATTTGACATCCGTTAGTAATACCAAGTATTTCATAAGGAAGTATTTCGTCCTTAGAAGCGATTAACAACGTTTTTAGTTCAAATTAAAAAAAACCCGATTGATTGTAGTATCGTGTATGGGATTGGCATACGTTTGTGTATACAGACAGATCAAGTGATGGATAACGTTGTAAATGTGGTCTGACCCCAGTTTCTTTGTAAACAGCCTGTTTCAGCTCAATTAACGTCCCATATGTTAATACTTGTATCATGAAGAACTCTTTCTTGAACAATACATTAAAACGTGTGTAACTGTTTCCACATTCCATAACAGCCTTAACGTCGTAAGCTTGGTGACGAAGGTCGTTAGTTACAATAGCTAATCAATTTAACTTCTTTTTTTTAATGCACGTGCGTTTACTTCGGACAAAAGAAAAATGTATTTTTTTTCCTTTTTAGGTTAAAACTGAAAATTAAGCCAACTTTTACCAATACTTTACAAGGATTATCTTTATTATCTACACTGTTCTTGTCTTGGCGCTTTGCAGTAAAAATTAGAAGCCTGTTGTCTGTAGCATGCTCCATTTTCATTCTTAAAGCTTGTAGGACCACATATACAAGTTTCAGTTGATCCACAAAGAACCTACATTACAAACTGTAAACACAGTGTAAATACAACAAACGTACAATGCCATGGTCTGCCCAAACGCCTGTAAAAAGTACTGCATTGCCTCCAAAGGCTTCTGATTGCTCAGAAACTTCAGCAGTACAATGTATGCTATCAGATGAACAAGAACAATTACCAACTCCGCTTCCACATCTACAGTTGAATCCATTGCACCTTTTTGCATTAAAATAAGAAACGTCTGTTTGAGGTATTATTACGTACTGACAATTTCCAGCTTCATCTAGATTTCCTTGACATATTTGTTGGCGTGCAGGAGCAGATGATGTAGGTACAATTGTAGAACTCATTGTAGGTTGGGATGATGTCGTTGGTGGCTCTGTAGTCGCTGGAGCAGTCGTTGGAGGTTCGGTTGGAGCCTCTGTAGTTGGTGGCTCTGTTGTTACTGGTGAATCAGTGCCAGTTGAAGGTGTATTTGTTGTAGGAGGTTGCATCATCGCAGGAGCTACGCTCGTCACTGAAGGAGCTGCAGCTGTTGAAGGAGCAGAAACAGACGTTGTCATTGTAGGAGCACTTACAGTAGCCGGTTGTGTTAATGTTGTTGGTGTTAAGAGTGTATTTGGTGGTTGAATATTAGGTGCGAACGTTGGTCTCATTGTCGGTGGAGGTGTTGAGGCAGTTGGGGATCCAAAAGGTGTTAATAAAGGAGTAGGTATCAGTATTGAACTTGGTATTGCCAATGAACCAGGTACTCGAACACTTGACGGTGTCATAACTGTTGTAGGTGTAGCGATTGTGTTTGGTGCTCTTACAGTTGTTGGGTTTTGAATCGTAGTCGGTGTAAATACTGCTGAGGGTGTTGAGATAGTCGAAGGTGCTGAAATGGTGGAAGGTGAAGCCACTGTACTTGGTGTCGTTATAGTTGAGGGGTTTTGAGCAGTTGCAGGTACACCTTGAGATATGGGTGGAGGGTTTGTTGATGCTGGGGATACTATTGTTGATGGAGTGATTACTGTCGATGGTGATACGATTGTATTTGGAGCCCTGAGGGTTGATGGATTCTGAATCGTTGAAGGTGTGAACTCAGTTGAGGGTGTTGAATCAGTTGATGGTGAAGAAACTGTTGATGGAGCTGCGCCTGTTGAAGGCGTTGGTGAAAAAGTTGTTGGTTGGCTTGTTGTCGGAGGCAACGTGGGTAGGATTGTTGGTGGTTCTGTGGTAGGTGAAACGACCGGTGCCTGAGTTGATGGTGCCAGGGTTGGTGCCTGTGTTGTTGGTTGTGGTACAGGTGGTGAGGTTGGTGCTCGTGTTGTAGGTGCCCGAGTTGATGGCGGTATTGTCGTAGGTTGCCTTGTTGGCGCTTGTGTTGTTGGTTGTGGTACAGGTGGTGAAGTTGGTGCTCGCGTTGTAGGTGCTCGAGTTGATGGTGATATTGTTGTAGGTTGCATCGTTGGTGCTATTGTAGGCGCTCGTGATGGTGGGTTAGTGATTGGAGCTGAAGTGGTCGGTGGTAGTGTGGTTGGTTGGCGGGTTGGGGCTCTGGAAGGAACTCTTGTAGGCGCATTAGTTGTTGGTGATGTTGTAGTCGGTGGTCTTGTTGTGGGCGAACGTGTTGGCGGTCTAGTGGTAGGAGCAACAGTTGGAGACCTTGTAGGTGCTCTTGATGGAGGATTAGTTGTAGGAGATCTAGTTGTTGGAGGCCTTGTAGTAGGACTTAGAGTAGGGGCACGAGTTGGAGCAGCTGTTGGTGGACGAGTTGGCGATGCGTCCGTTGGAGCTGTTGTAGGTTCTCCTACCCTGAAAGGTATCTGGTTACTTAAAATGCCACCTGAAGCTATTTCAATTCCCGTTAATTCTATTGTAACAGTACTGGGTACTGTACAGCTCTGCACTAGAAGTTAGACATAAAAATAGAATAAGTGTTGACTTACAACTTCAGATGCTGCATTGTTAACTACCACGTTTTCTCCTTGGATAGTTGAAGCTACTCCTCCAAGTATACAAGATACATCTTCAAAGAAGAAAAATCCTCTGATTGTTACTCTATCTCCTGGTCTTGCTTGAATAGGAAACACCCAAAAGATAGTTGGACAAGGAACTTGATTTACTTCAAAATAATAGTAGTTAGAAAAATAAAATTCTGTGTTCAAGTGTGTACAAGGTAGTGTCCATCCAAGTCGATAAAATGCGTTTATATCATTTAAACTAAATCCAGGTACTTCATTGGGGTCTATTATAGGATCCATCATACCTATTGCAATTAAGAAAGACTGGTTTGTATGGAGAGCAGTTTTATTTTAAATGTTTTGGCTCAACTTTTTTTTTAATTGACGTACCTAAGTTCCTTCCTTCTTTCCATGAATCTGCAGGATTCCTATCTGATCCAAGAAGACCAGTTGAAAATTCTATTCCCTTAGGATCAGTCTCTTGATTAGTGTAATACATGGCTGGCATTCCTAGTGTTAAATGAAAATTAGAAAAAATAAAGTACGCTTTAACAAATAAGTACCCGGTATCAGCATGCGCTGTGATCCAAGCCAACTAGGATCTAAAATGACAGGGAATCTGTATATATCTAGAACAGTAGGATATACAGTGGTACCCACAGGAGTTTCAACTTAAAAAAACATGAATAAAGTGCACGTTATTTAAAATGATGAAAAAGAAAAAGGCTTGAGCCAAGATTACGTCGTGTTGTATCTGAGATGAAACCAAAAACGTGACCAAATTCTCTTACTAGTACACCTAATCCGTCTACAGCTCCCTAATTATTTTATGTTACCACTAATGTGATATTTGTTTAAGGGTTCCTAAAAGATAAAAATATGAAAAAAAAGCAAGGCGTACACGTTCTACAGGTGTCGTTATATCCCAGTCGAAATTAGCTGAATCTGATAAAGTAATGACACCATCTGTGATGCCTTCTTGAGAATCAAAGCGATTAGCATCTTCAGGGAATAACATCTGAGATGGTGAGTAAAAAACACAATACATCAAAAAAAAAGTAAATCAGGTTTACCTTTGCAACAGTTTTGGCAGGGCCCATCTGTGTTGGTGGTTCAAATACTGATGGTATCATATACTCTGGTTCTCTTGGATAATCTCCTCCAGGAAAAAACCGCTCTTCGAGTTCCAATCTAAGAAGCGTTGAGAAAACAAAGCAAGAACTATATAAAAAAACAAGTTCTACATACGTCACAGCTGCTGTTTCTAAACCAAAAACTCTTGTCACTGTAGTTTGTGCAAGATTCAACAATGTTGGAATTTGCCCAAACTGTACTGTAATAGCTATTCGCTGATCAGCAATAATCAATTGCTCCTAAATACAATGTTAAAATGTTCTTTCGCTACACATAATATGTTACACACCCACGCGAATATAGCTCCTTGTACTGCCTCTTCAAAACCTTCAACCTTTAGTAGCCGGTAAGTATTTTTACTTAAGATAAGGTATCACTTGCTTGTCTTGATGCTCCTGCAAAGGTTATTTGGATATCAATATTGTTAGGATCTGATGCGCTTGTTCTTAAGGTTATAAGCAAACTTACTAAAGTCCCATTTACGCACGAACCTTTTATAAATAGTGTTATTTCGTATGATCCCCGAGGCTACATGTGTGGTGAGCATAAGGTAGATAGTATGGTTTGAAACAATTTTCTGTAAAAAGAAATTCGCTAGTTTTCGAGCACGTGTTCGTAAAGTCGCATAATTTGTTTGGTAAAACTACACGCGTAAGAAACATCAAATGATAAAATTTTTTCAAAGATATCTCCCGGTAGAGGTAAATCAAAAACGTCATCCAGACACGCTGTTATGCTTGTACCAAGATACTACATTGTATATACGTACCATACACTGTATACATGAGATAAAATAGGCATACGAGGATGGTAGAGCGTGTAGCCATAAGACCTTCCGTGAGAACAAAAAATGACGTTATACAAATAAGCTTTATCTGCAGAGAAACATAAAAAAGTACTTCCTCTGAGACCAAGGTTGACTCTACATACAATTGACTTTATGTGTATGATGTATGCATAGGTCGCCTTGCAATGTTTGCCATAAGCCACACTGAACAACTGTGAATTGCGTTAAGTTGTCAGTGGCAGTTAAGCAACACTACAGAAAGTTGCAACATTTTCATTTAACAAAAACCAGCATAGGTCACATCTTAAAAAGCGCAAGTCACGTTGCATCAACTTCACTGTATCTTTGTAAAAGCTTGGATAACTAAACAAACGCTCTTCTTTCAAGCAGATCAATTGAAACATAATGCCAAGACGAAAACCAAAGCCTAAACTTGCACCTAAAGTACAAAATATTACAAGGAAGCAACTGATAAAGTATACTAAAAAGAAAACTTGAATCTTTTTTGTTGTTTGCAGAAAATGAACATTTGCGAGACTTCTTTTTCACTTGTATGGATTATGCATGCCTAATAGAACCTAGCTGGAGCAAAACAAGGCTCGGGTATAAAACCACAACGACGCCACAGCATCTTTCAAAAAAAACCGTTTATATACCTCCGCTATCACCACACGTACGCCATTACGCCTGTTTTTTGTACTAACACGCTGTTTAATAGGGCCTTATCCAAGAACTTCTATTTTACGATCCATGGCGTCTCGTAATAGCCTGCATGGTTCGTAAACAACGTTGATAGCCTATTTCTTAACTGTGGTAGCTTTTAAACAGAACTACGCCTAAACAAGTCAAATCAGTTATTTACGAGCTTTTCACGACGTACCCAACACCAAGCGATGTGCGTGGCTGAACATTTTGCTTTTGGTATTCTCTGTCTCATAGCTCCTTTCGTAGGTAGCTGAAGCTACTCAAGGCGAAGTGGCAGAAATATTACGACCTCTGGGGTACGTAATGAAATTATTTTTATCACGTGGTTTCGAGAATAATCCAAAAGAAAAACACAAAACCGTTTTTTTTATTGTAACTTATTTTTCTTATCCTCAAAGGTTACATAATGTACGCGCCAAGTACATTGTACAACTGAGCTCCGAATGGGAAACAAGGTAAGACTGTTTGTAAAAGCCATGGAACTTGTTCATTTTTCCAGTGCCTTTCATGGTGTTTGTTCTAATTTTATATAAGAGACTGGGAAAGTGTCAGGGAGTTCAAGGGAGTAGGAAAGTACATAGAAGACAGGTGTGACTTTATTATTTGTTAAGCTGTATGGTATGAACCTAATCTAAATATAGCTACCGTATCTTTTGCTGCGGAGAATGGGATACAACTGAACCACAGGATCACATGCTCAAGTAAGTGCTCTTATTTTTTGGCAGCTCTTGTTATTTACTCTTCTGTTTTAGTCGGTACCACGGTAAGTGAGGTTACTGGAATACTGTTAAATATCTCTAATTCGTGAAGGGTGGCTTGCGAATGCTCATAAAAAGAAAAAAGCAAAACCTGGTAAAAAAGTAAAAAAAATCGCAATTGAAGGCGAACGTGTTTGGTGTGCTCATGTAAGATTTAATTTACAATAATATTAATCTTTAATAACAAAACAATAGCAACTTGGAGAGCTCTCGACGGACGAAGAAGACTGGTGGGCCTCACTCAGGTGCGAAATTAATAAAAGACGACTTTAAAAAAACTGATTCTGGTTTTCAGGAAGAACCACAAGAGTTTTGTCCAAAAATACAAGAGAGTCCGCCTCACTGATGTTGATCCGCCAATTATGACAGCTAGGTCTCCAAAGAGGAAAAAGATATCAAAGACTGTAGCGAAAGCTTCCAGTAACAAGAAGAAGACACCTTCTAAACGTACTAAAATTACACAACTGAAAAAACCATCTTTGAAAAAAAAAGTGCTTAGACGTTCACCTCGCAAACTACGAAAGATAAGTTATTACAAGAGCTCTAAGATAATCCCTGATGTCAGTGAAAGTGATGATTCGGATACTGAAAATTTTGTTAACTCCGTAGTTGCACCAACAAAGAAAACTGCCACAGCGCCAAACTCAAAGAAATTAAAGGCAAAGAAACACTTTCCAAAAAAGACAGACACCTTTGTACTACCCTTGGTAATAAATCATCAAGACAAATACTTTACTAAACATATATGTTCTTAGGGATGGCGTATGACACTCGTTCAAAGGAAAGCAGGTGCTACAAAGGGTAGATTCGATAAATATTTTTTCGATGAAAATGGCAAAAAGTATCGCTCTATGGTAGCTGTTCAAAGAGAAATGAGATCACGTGGACTTTGATAATCTTACAAATGTAATGTATTTTATACTTATAGTTTCATTATTTTACCGTGGTTGAAACAAATTGTTTCGGAAAAATACAAAAGCGTTTTCGCATTTTTTTTGTTCTTACTTCTCGCCAGTAGTACTCGAAGTGTCCTCACTTATTACGCTCTTAATTCTACACGCTCCTTCTACAGGCTTTACTTTTGAATCTTCCGCTATAATACGGTCCAAATTTGGTTCTGATGTTTCTTTTGGTGAAATACCTATTTTTTTGAACAAAATTTAGAACGTTGGTAAGACTAGATGCACAAATACATACCTGATTGTTTCTCTTCACCATCAAAGGTGTATAATACATTTGTTATTTGTATTGTTGATGCTAACATCAAACAATAGTACCAAACCATGATCGGTACAAAGTAAGCAGTTGCTGAAGTGTTTGTGAAAGGAATTTCCCAATAAATGATAGCGAAAATCGCAATTATAACTATTATCCCAACGGCAAGTGCTTTGAAAAGTATCTAAAATAAATCACATGAGGACAGTGAAAACGGTAGGTTTGCAGAAAAGGTTGTGTTGCAAACAACAAAGAAAAAAAAAGTTGAGAAGTCTTTTCGTACTCTGTAAATTTTATCAACAGCTTTGTTAGATGGTATGTTCCATAGTTTATAAAGAACCCGAATGCCACATGTAAGGTAAAATATAATCAAACCAGTTAGTGCACTAGCCATGAATATGAGAGCGATATTGACCTAAGACATTAGGTCAGAAGATTGATTAATTTTCGTTGAACAGAAAAAAGAAAAGAAAAATATCCATTAAAAAGCTCTGTCCGTACGTAATACTGGCTGAATACAAATACAAAACTACCAACTAATAGACCAAGGAAACTCGCTGACATGACTATTGCACTGACAATGTAAAAAGGTATCCTAGTTTTCACCAAAAAACCGTTTGGCATAACTGCTCTATGAGTCATTACTTCATACCAATGAAGAGCAACAACGAATATAGCACTCCATGCAAACGGGAACCATACTCCAGATAGAATAGAGTGTAAAGCTACATTTATGTGTCGACCATTAAACGGATCAACAGTGAAGTATAATAGCCGGCCTAGAATTTCTGTTAACAAAAATAGACAAAACTACAAAAAATATTTGAAACTAAAAAAAGTGCCCACAAACGATTTCTGAAACAAATACTTGGCCGAATTTAGTCTAACAAGCACTGTATAGTTTTATTGGGAGAAATAAGCGATAAAACGCGTTTCGTTAGACACGTGGATTGTCGTAAAATAAGTTCTTTAAAAAGGCAAATAAAATACGCTAGCACGTACAAAAGTTTGCTGCTGCCTCTAGACATATCACAACAATAGGTGTTGACATTTTAAGCTTACCAGAGCGCTTTGCTTTAAATATTTGTAGAAGAATAAGACCAAGGTTAAAGCAAGACCACATTGGAGGTATGAGAAGAACTCCAATCAAAAAACCGGTAGATTTATGGACTTGTATGAACGGATTATCATCTAAGGTTGTGAATTCACGTGAGTATGTTCGTTTATATTAAACCTAAAATACGTACCTTCGTGTGTTTGTACAGATACTAAAGTGCTATCACTGCAATTCGTGAGGTAAGTCATCAATTTCTGAAAATCACTTTCTGAATAAACTTCATTAAATCACGTGAAGGCGTGCTTGGTACCGTACTGCTTATTTCCACTGCAGGTATTGTTATATCATCATAGTTTCCTTTGTCGAAAAAATAGTACCCTTTATTTTGTGTAAGAACAAGCACAACCTCAAGGAGAAAACAAAGTGAAAAGAAAGAACTCACTCTAAAGAAAGGCTATTTGGCAAAAAAAAACTGTGCACTATTTTCATCACTCGTACCGTTTCCTGCGGGTCCCTTCTCTAGAGATTCCATTACTACACCACTTGCCCCTTTCGCTTGAGCCTTCCTTTAACAAAAGATGATTAAGAAAAACAGTAGTGCATCCATGAGTGGTTGTTTCAAAACAACGACATTGAACAATCAATCAAGAATAAAAAACCTGCAATACCTTATTCTCGTATCAAATCCATTCTCTTCTGATGGTACAACGATTATAGTTTCCGTAAAATTCACATCTTGGCAACTATTTGGTATTATACGACCTGAAAAAACAACCTTTGGTATTTCTGAAGCGAACCTACGCACGTGTGAGCCATTTAGAGATTTTCCGTAAATTGTTAAAATTAAACAAAAAACTTAAAAAACGCACGGTAAGTTGGCTGCAGTGAAAGGTTCCAACTCTTCATGGTGTATTAACAACATCTGTAACCTTGCGGTTGTAGGGAGTATCATTACAGCAAAAAACAACCACTACAAAGAGTAAAAACCCAATATGATTTAAATCCGTGCCGACCGCACGTTTTTGCTTACTGTAGATAATAAAAAAAGCGTACAATAGCGCTGTGTGTACATTTGTTTACGCTATTAGCGGGTTGCTTAAGGAACAACTATAACGATAAAAACGCTGATTGAAATGAGGTTTTTTTTAACAATCGGTCAACGACTATTCAACTGCAATGTTTTTTTTTCTTGAACTGTCAAAGTTACTGCCACGTGAATATTATTGTTTTAAAGACGGTTTTGAACACGTTTATAAGATTCTCTGTTGGGAACACGTTGCGGTTTTCTTGAAGAAACTTCTAGTTCAACGCGAGAACTACCGTTTTTGGCAGAAATACCATTTGTAAAGAAGTTTGTGATTGATACATAAAAACTTACTCATTTTTCGCTGTTAGGTTTGGGACTCTGAAAGAAATGATGGTGAGAACGCGATGCATTGAATGTCGTCAACCGGCCCTTTGCAGATAGAGTTGGTAGGCGCCAATGATTCTCAATTAATACTAGTTGGAGTCGCAATATGTTGCAATTAACGTACTGACGCATACAGAAAATGCTTTAATGTATATTAACGCCTTGTAATAGCATTTCTGACAACAACGCGCCAAAATTAATAAAGAATGGTTTGTGAGTGAATCGATTAATGTCACGAGAACAACGAGTTAGTAATAAAGGCGGACAGAGCCCGGCGTAATTGTTAAGCCGACTTGATTCGATTCATTAAGCAACATCGTTTATTGGTCATAATTATCAGATAAACACCACTACAGCATCATGTCAAGTAGTGACAGTGAAGAACTCGAAGTAGTTCGTGTAGATACAGATGTACAAGCACGACAGCTGATTTTATTCGCAATAATTAACGCTTTGAATTAGAATAACAACGAGGAGAGTTCTAAAGGATGTTTTGGCAAAAAAAAGAAAAAGGAGAAAAACAAACCCGAATACCCGCCTGTGGCACTTACCAGAATTCTCTTTCTGGACCCTTCTACTGGGTGGCTCATTGTTTTGGGCTCTTTTGGTACGAATATTTCTAAACCTCGCTTTGATATTAAATCGCTTTCCCTCGCGTAGTTTAATGTATTTTGATTATTAAAACGGTGTAAATACTACTTCTAAGTATCGGAGATTTGAAAAAACCGATGTCGCCAAATTCACTGAAATTTTCTTTTTACCGCTCAAAACACTTACTAAAGTTCATTGAGTTTACATATTCTTTAGCTGCACTCGTTAGCGGTGCTATGCTTCCTGCATTCTCTGTTGTATTTGGAGAACTATTCAATGACCTTGCCAACATAGCAGAAGCCGATGTCACACCTATGGGTACGTAACAAATGCGCTTTAGTTTTGGCTTTACAAAAAAAACATAATCCCAAAAGTTTTTTTCCTTATAAGTTTGTTTTAGTTCTCGCCTTTCTTGGCTTAGCCGTCGGTTCATTTACATTTACATTTCTCATGACAACGTCTTGGGTATTAGTAGGAGAAAGGATATCAAGAGTGCTAAAACTTATGTTTTTCAGAGCGCTCTTACGTCAAGAGGTGAGCGAACAACTTTTTTTTTGTTGTCTTTTTTTTCCCGTTTTTTTGTGAACATCAATTAGTACTAATTATTTTCAAAGGTTGCTTATTATGATCAACATGAT
The DNA here is from genome assembly GCA_038496445.1 of Trichosphaerium sp. ATCC 40318. Lineage (NCBI taxonomy): Eukaryota > Discosea > Flabellinia > Trichosidae > Trichosphaerium > Trichosphaerium sp. ATCC 40318. Next base: position 152,031 of record JALMLS010000130.1, on the reverse strand, counting down.
ACTGGAGAAATTGTCTCTCGACTTGCCTCCGACATGGCGTTAGTACAAGGTGGTATTTCTGAAAAACTTGGACAGATTTTCTTTTTTGGAGCTCAAGTTATTGGTGGTCTTTTGATTGCTTTTATCTATGGATGGAAGCTCACGCTTGTACTTTTAGCGAGTTCTCCACTAATCATAAGTACGACACAAGTTTGGTTTCTTACTTTTTTAGTAAAGAAGTTTTTTTGTTATTTTCGCCTTTTCTTTACCACGTACTTACAATATTATAGTTTCTGGTGCTCTACAAACACAAGCAATATCCAGAAATGCACAAACTGGTCAAACCGCTGCTGGTGATGTACGTTAAAGATAGTGTTTTTGTTATCACCATGAACGTCATTTTCTCATTTTTTTATTGCTAGGCTACTGTTACAGCTACAGAAGCCATTACTGGTATCAGGACAGTTTATTCATTTACTATGGAGCATCTTCTTATGAATAGGTTTAAATCAGGACTACGTTCTGCTTATAAACTAAACTTCAAGAAAGCCTTCATTATGGGTACGTAAAAAGCAAAAAAAACATCCAATAGTTTTTGTTTTTTTCATTCCAGAGCTTTGACGTTATTACTACAAGTGCCATTTTACGTTTTCTGGCTGATTACCACACTGTTAAAATCTTTGCCGTTGGCACAATTTTTTTCGCCTGTGTTTACTTATCACGTGTTTGTATAGGTGCTGGTGCTGGATTTTCATTTTTCTTCATGTTTTTGGTGTACGCATTGGCATTTTGGTATGGTACCGAATTGGTTAAATCTGGCGAAATGGAAATAGGCGATTTGCTTACTGTATTCTTTTCTATTATTATTGGCGCTATGGGTATCGGTCAGGTACGGTTTCTCTTTTTTTTCTTTTTTTTTTTTTTTTGTGGGCATTAGTGTTCAAACCTCTTGTCAATGAATAGCTCCCAAGTTTGAGAAGTTGTTCGACACTTACACTTATGATTATTAGGCCGGTCAATTGAGCCCTGACTTGGCGAAAGCCAGAGGCGCTGCAGCAGCTATATTCTTTGTAATTGATAAAACTCCTGAAATTTGTGCTGATATGGGTATGGCTTTTTTTTTGGTTTTCTATCCACCATCATTAAGCTGTTCTAAAATACTATTGAAATAGGTGGTAAACAGATAGAGGAATTTAATGGAAGAATTACACTCAAGAAAGTAAAATTCTCGTACCCTACGAGAAAAGAGAACATTGTGCTTGATAACTTTACCTTGACAGTACGTTCTGCTTTTTTTTTTGTTGGTGTTTTGCACACCTACATGCTTAATTTTTACAAATGCATTGTTTATTATCGATATTGTATTGTAATTTTTGTGGGGAATACTCCAACTACAACATTGTTCATCATGAAAGAGCTGAAAAGCAAAAATTTAGCGAACAACATTTCTCGTCTTACTTTCTTATTTTTTTCGTGTTTTAATTTATTTTTAGGCTGAGCCTGGTACTACAACTGCGCTTGTAGGTTCTTCTGGAAGCGGTAAAAGTACAGTTGTACAACTCATACAAAGGTTCTATGATCCTTTGAAGGGTAAAGTTAAAATAGATGGCGTCAACATGAAAAAACTTGATTTACACTGGCTTCGTAAACAAACCGGATTGGTGTCTCAAGAACCTATCTTATTTGCTGGTACTGTCTTGTTTATTTTATGTTATATTTTTTAAATTAATGATGTAATGTGCAGGAAGTATAAGAGATAATATTGAGTATGGTAAACCAGGTGCAACTTTTGATGAGATCAAAAAAGCGGCAAAGGTACAATTTTCTTCCTCTTTTTTTTTTTGAATTTTGTTCAAATGTTTTGCCACAAAATGATTGAATTGCAAGCCACCAAGCTTTATTTTGATCATACATTTCAACAAGCTAGTATTGGTGTAGTTGATGTTAGTAAAACCGATGTATACGTTGTGCTTACTTGTTTTTTGTTATGGAATTTCATTTACAACATTTATAGCACTTTTTGTTTGTATCCTTGCTTACACTTACTTTTTTTACAGCAAGCAAATGCACATGATTTTATCAAAGACCAAAAATCTGGATACGATACACAAGTAGGCGAAAAAGGTGCTCAGCTATCTGGAGGTCAGAAACAACGTATTGCTATTGCTCGTGCTGTTTTAAAAAATCCAAAGGTATGTTTATTTCTCTTTTGTGGTCTTCGTTGTCTAAGTGTTCTTTTAGATATTGCTATTGGATGAAGCCACATCTGCTCTTGACGCTGAGAGCGAACATTTGGTTCAGGTATGTGATAGGCAGCAAGTCACAAGTTGTTTTGTGTTTTGACTTTTTTTTTTACTTTTAGGATGCTCTTGATAAACTTATGCATAAACGAACTTCTATTGTTATTGCTCATCGTCTTACTACTGTCCGTGATGCTGATAAAATCTGTGTTTTACATAAAGGTAAACTTGTCGAGCAAGGGTCTCATTCAGAGCTTGTGGTACGAATTCAGTTTTTGTTTGTTTTTTTTTTTCTTTGAAGGCCATCTCCAACACTTGCACTTGGCGGAATTATTTTCTCATTAAATTTAATCGACGAAGTATTTTTTGATAAAGTGACAAAAACAGTTTTCAAGGAGAAGTGTTTATTTTAAACGCGTGCTTTTTGAAGAAAAAGAGAAACTCAGAAACCATCTGTCAAGTTTTTGTCTTTCTTACTTTTTTTGTAGGCTCTCGGCGGTTATTATGCCAAATTAGTATCTAGGCAATTACATGAAGAACAGATAGAAGGTGTAGAAGAAGGAGATGAAAAGAAAAAGTCATCTAAGAAAGATAAGAAAAAGAACAGAAAATCAAAAGAACAAGAATCTGAAGATGATGTTGATGATTTCGATGATGATGAAACTGATTCAGCAGAGTTTAGCGATGGAAATGTACTTACTAAAACAAGACCTACACCGCTTGATTGATAAAAATAGAGCAAAAATAAAAAACTTTTTAAACAATTAGACTTGAGTGTGCTGAGTGTTTCAGCTTAAATAAATGCCAAGCGAACTTCAACTATGGCTGGTCCACCAACTAAAGAGCCAGTACAACCATATCCTACAATGAGTTCTACAACTATGCCTACATCATCTGCTCCTGCAGTGATTGAACATCTGACATTCTGTATAACAGTTTAGAATGACTACGTAAAAACAAAGTAGCAGTGAAAGCGGAGGAAGTTAGTTGTGCTATCATTAGAACAGATTTCGTGGAACTACAAACTCATTAGGCAAATCGGCCGAGCCTTTTGTGCTACACAGGCTGCTTTCTTAGAATTCACCTGAAATTTGCCAATATTTTGGCACGTGTCTTAAACGGTAGAAATTTAAATTAAACAGCGCAACTATGAGCATCTCTTCTCGAATAGAAACGCCATGCGAATCTCAGGATAAAGGTAAAAGGATACCAATAACAAAAGTTGTTTTAACGCCAATCAGGTTCAAAAGAGTTCGTTTTCAAACCCTTCAATGCCTCATCAACGACTATGGCGTTCAATCTTTCATCAACGAACAAATGCGATAAAGCTCAAGAGGATGTCTTCGTTTTTAACGCCAAACCACAAGCGTTAGTTAAAGCAACACCGTTTGTTTTCGAACCTAAACATAATACCGAGAATCTCTTTGAACCTAATACTGAGACTACACGTGTAGCTACGGAATACTTGACAGCTATTCCAGATGATGAAGGTTCTATGTTGTTGTCACTGCCACCTGAAATACAACAGTACATCTGCGAGATGGATCGTGTGGCATTCTCAAAATGGTCTGTTTTTATTGTTTTGTTCGAATGCTGAGACCATTCGTTCTAGGCATGTCCTATCACGAAGAGCTGCTATGATGACACACTACTCATTACGCTTAAAAAAATTTGGTCATTGGACGGTATGGCGACGTCACTTTGGAGGAATCTTCTTTGTTATTCGCCAATCATTTGACTTCAACGGACAGCTTCATGGAGCACAAACAGAGTACTTAGGAGATGCTAGACAATACCTGAGGACTTATAAACACGGTGTTCTTCATGGCGAACAAGAATACCGCTCACTAGGATTTCAAATCCACGAATTCTATAAAGATGGGCGTAAGAATGGATCATACACTGAGAAGCATCACGGGCAAGTATATGTGCAAGGGGTCAGGGTAAATTATCAAAAACATGGTGAATGGATATACAATGATAGTGATAATAATCCCAAGACAAGGGTAGTCTTCAACATGGGTATTGTTGAAGAAGAGGAAAATTACATCCATGGAAGAATAGTTTCCTATAAAAAAACAGCATCAAAAGACATACAGCGCAAAAATCATGTGCAGTTTAGTATAGTAAAAGAATGGTACCGTCACGGACAGATTAAAGAACATAAAACACTAGACTTTCACAAGAAGTGGCATAGAGACGGACGACTAAAGATGTCAAAACAATTTACTGGTGAAAAGGCAGATGAAGCTCTTGTACATTCACGGTAGGCAGTCCGTACCTTATGGATAGTTAGTTAGAAGGTTAAAAAAAATATTGCAATAACCATTGTTTATATTTCTGGACTTAACCACTTTCTGTTATCAATAAAATAGCAACATCATTTACCAGTACGGCTCTGGTATTATAAGATTTTGACCAAGAACAAGGTTTTCTATTTGTTCTCTAAATTTACAACACCTGCATAGTTGAAACAACAAACATACTCACAAATACTGTTGTACGAGAAGCAGGAGAGTTTATAAGTTCGAGTTTGTATGTAACTCATAACAACAAACTCAATGAATGTACATGGATAAAGTACTCTTGTTTATTTTGTTATATTTTTCGGCTCAAGTCATGTTAATGAATATAATAACACAACTAGAAAGAAGAAAAGCCAATTTTTGTTTGACATATGAAAGACATCAGAAGTTACGCATTCTCCTTTATCATTAAAATTGTATTCAAAGTCAATAACTATTAATAGCCTTCCAAATTGTTTTCTCTTCTTCTTTGTTGCCTTTACACAAGGCCTTTCAACAATATTTACATCAGCGTCCTTACAATGATCATTATGAGATACTGTGACTTGTTCAACCTTCAAACACAGTTAGAACAAAGAGAAAAAAAAGAGAAACACGACGAAGAGGAAAAAACAGAAAAAAAATGGAACGAAAAGCTGTGTTGTACCTCATCTAAGCGATCTATAGTCAAGTTGGCAGCGTCAATACAATTAACTACAGTAATACTGCTCCCGTTCACCCACTCCAATGTTGTGCCGTTTGGTAGTTTGAGGTTTCCTAGCCAAAAGTTTAGAGATTGAATTTCTACAAACAGCTTACCATAAACAATCAAGTCTCCTTCCAGTTCAAAAGTCGCATTGGCTGTTTTATTTGAGCCTTCTTCCCAACCTGCAGGTAAAGGAGCGTCACTAAATCTAGGATGTAAGGTAGGCGGTGATGTAGGCGCTACAGTTGGGGCTTCAGTGGTAGTTGGAGACCTTGTAGTAGGTGGCATTATAGTTGGAGATATGGTTGTTGGAGACCTTGTGGTTGGACGCCTTGTAGTCGGTGATCTTGTTGTTGGCGGTCGTGTGGTGGGAGGCATTGTGGTTGGACGCCTTGTAGTTGGTGATCTTGTAGTTGGAGGCCTTGTAGTCGGTGATCTTGTGGTTGGCGGTCGTGTAGTCGGTGATCTTGTGGTTGGAGGTCGTGTTGTTGGTGATCTTGTAGTTGGAGGTCGTGTAGTCGGTGGTCTTGTGGTTGGCGGTCGTGTAGTCGGTGGTCTGGTGGTTGGCGGTCGTGTGGTGGGAGGCATTGTAGTCGGTGGTGTTGTGGTGGGAGGCATTGTGGTTGGAGGCATTGTAGTTGGTGATGCCGTAGTTGGAGTTGGAGTTGGGGGCGTATACGGTTCAAACTCACATATCGGAACAACATCAACAAGTGTTGGTCCGTCATTGAGTTGTGCAGCCGAACAAGCATAGTCAGCCCATTCTCCATAGCTGTGCCTACACAACGTAAGTATTCAGTTAACCGAGTACTTTGATGACTTTGGTCACATGTAATTAAAGCAAAAAACACGTGGTTAAAAAGGCAGTATCGTACATAAATACACATGCTTCAAATCCTTGTGGTTCATTCATATTCCATGGAAATGTATTGAATGTGGACCCAAAAACAAGAGGTTCGTTTGTAGTTTGCTATTGAGAACAGAAATTTAGCAAACAATACACTTTTGTTTAGTTTTCGACGTTACGTTGTTTGTACGTACCCAATCAAAGTCAGTTAAAGAGGTTTTAAATAAACTACTTAAACCAAAAGCATTGAAAGCTGCGTAAGGATCTTCAATAAAAGCTGAGACAAAATCTTGTTCGGCTTGTGATGTAATTGTAGCCAGGTAGCCGCCTCTTTTTCTACATTGAAGCTCTAGGTTTATATAGGTAGGATTTGTAGCTTGTATACGAGAGTAACAATTGGCTATAAATTCAGTAAGTACATGAAGGTTATAAGGAAGCATGTGATTGGTATTATTAAGAGCTGAGGAAACAAAGCACGTGATTGACAACAAAAAAAAACAGTTTAAAGTACGTACCTCCAAAGTATGCTGATTCTAAGGTATTTGAGGCACAATCCCAGGATGATGTCGTGCATTCGCTTGCACCTACACTTACACTGGACTCGCAAACAAAGTGTGATGCAGTAGCACAGCCATCAAAAATCCTCTAATTGCAGTTTAGGAATAATACGAAGATAGAAAATGAAGGAGTAACAGCTATTAGCCAATTGGTACTTACTCCTTGTACATATGTGGAACAAGGAGCCGAGATAGACTCCCAAGGAGGGTATAGTTGCCTCAGAAGTGGCGTTCCATCATGCCAAGTACTAGCAGTCGCAAGAACCAGCCTTATATCCTACCATTTAATTAGTATTTTTTCCTGACATAGTTTTGTCTTGGTCAGTGTTTAAGGGATGTCACGCCTTTTTCGACGAGTTTTTATGACCAAAAATGGAAGGAATCTTTTCGATTTTGCAAGTTACAAAAAAAAGTTACCGGAAAATTAGCTGTGGATATAGCTTCTTCAAGCGTCGATATAGTTAGAGGAGAGAAATCTAATAAAAAATGATTAATCAGAAAGTCGTAAGTTGCAAAAAAAAAATTGAAAAAGAATTGGAGGTTATTGTATATTGTTTGTACCTCCAGTGCATGCGTTTGTCCATCCAGTAGGGTAATCAGTATCTGCGTTATCATGTAGTTGATATACCCTTCCGCCTTCTTCGCAAGTACTGACAATACCACAATACGACGTCGTAAACACCAAAGAAAGCAACAACAGCGTGACGCAAAGATCCTTGTACATAGTTTGCAACTATTTGTACAAAACTGGATATGTACTAGCGCAAAAAACTGAATCTATTCTACGTGGTATATTCAACGTTATACGAGATTGCGGAACCAGTTGCTGTAAGTGGCTAAAAGTCAGATTTAGTCAAAAACCTAAAACAGGCAGGTTAGGATAGCGCTTTTGAATAAATGGAAAGCCCTACCCTTAAGCCTAATGGTAATCATATACAAGCTTCAGAAAAGCAGTCCGCTTTGTTCAAGTTCAAGACCAAAGTAGGAAAATAGCCCAAAAAAGGCCGTAATGCCTAAAAGCGATAGCCTTCAAGCATGCTTTTATCACACTACACAACCTTGCGATGAAATAGCAAATAGAGAGTAAAAATACAAACAAACGCTGTTGACGCACTAAATACCTTATTCATCCAGTTTAGCCGCGTTCTTGATAAGGAAAGCACCTTTTTAACTTTTTTTCTTTACTTCTCAGGCTTTTGAGACGAGCTAGTGCTTAGTAGATGGTAAAACACAGCTGCTACCGTTGGCGTCCGTTTAGTACTCACTAGATTGTCGTAGAAGTGGTAATTGCTCAATAGAGATGTTTGGTAGCAAAACAGGCTTTTCTTGTTGTATTCGTTTATTGTTTCTACACAAGGCTCAAATTGTTTGTTTTCGCGATCTGAACGTAAACTCAATGAAATCGGATGTGGAAGGGTGTTGTTTGGATTGTAGTTGTTTCAAGCTCTTCAATGTCAATCAGGGAATGTCCTATTTTTGTAGAGAACGTTGTTTCCTGTTAAAAGGTGTAACTCTATTTCTGAAACCATCAACAGTGAAGCTAAGAAATATGTAAGAAAATATTGTCAAATGTCAATGTGTCATCGTAAATACTTACTACAGAATAACTACTGTTATTAGTAGAATAACAACAAGCGCTATGAGTACTAACGCAATGATAAGACCTATAAACATCTTAGATATAATTCTGTAAAGACTGTTTACACTAAAGGTGATTTGCGTTGTTCACCTTGGCTTGTTGTACCTGTGTTTGTAGATCCTTCGTCATCAGTTACACATGAATCATTAGTTCCAAAAATTATAGTAGCTGAAGAACCGGAGTATTCTTCTGTCTTGACAATACAAGGCGCTATCACGTGTTAAAAAATACTTGTTTGATTTTTTTTTACAACTCAATCTCGTACGTATTCCTTGCACCAAGTCAAACTCTCCTTCAAGACAATCCATCGAAGATTCCACTACTGGAAAGTTTCCAACTACAAGTTGCGTCTCACTATCAATTGCTATCGTAGTTCCAGTAACATTGGCACATCCTAACACCTTTTTTTTTTTCAACAACAAAATGGTTAAAGTGTACGTACCTTTACTTTTCCTAAAGAACCATCCTTATTTGCCTCTAGACTAAGTGTCCCATACATATAAAAGTCACCAGTAACAATAACCACTGAAGAAAACACGTTCATATCCCTTAACAAGCAGATCAACAACCAGTAATAGTATTAGTGTTCTTTGTTTTTGCGTACTGAACCACCGCAGATCCATTAACTATCCAATTGCTTCCATTACAAAAAAACGTTAACAGCGTGCCTTTAAAGAGTCAATATTCTTATGTTTGCAGTAAAGCATTAGTACCTTCAGGTTTGCACCCACAATCATCGTTGAAGTATACACTATTCAAGATATCAGACAAAATAACAGTAAGTAAAAATAGTACCAATTATGTGGAGACTCGGGATCTAAGCTGTATTTGAGTGTTCAATAAATAATTTAAATAAATATTACTACATACCAACAACTTGTAACCCAATGTTGTTTGTATTACACAATATTTCAGGACGACTTAGGCCGTCATTTTTACCCCACCCTCTATAAACACTACTGCAATCCTTTGTTAAACCTCTAACAATGAGATATACTAAACAATACAATGAGTACTTTAGTGCAACATCTACATACCTCCAACAACATTGCTCAAACCAGATCCTTGCACATCGATGTCTATTACAAGAGTTAATTCTGTACTTCGTGCTCATATACTCACCAACAAAAAACATATCTTTTATGTCTATCAGCGAGTCTTCACTTATCAAATAGTCAAAGCTAGTTCGATTTCTCACGTTGAACGAAGCCACCCCACAACCCATGCCACATTCACAGATTGTACACCACCATTTACTGTTAGTTGGCTACAGAAAAAAGTAAGAAAAGAAATCCTGAAGGACACTACAACTCTCACTCGGAAATAGCTATCGTTGAGGTATTATCACCAACACCAATAACGTTGCAGTTTGAAAAGTTACTTCGTTTGTATTGTTAATAGAGACATCAGAATTTTCAAGAGAAATGCAAGCTTCATTAACTCGACCGTTCACTTCCATTGTGTAGATGTCTTCTAAAATCATTGGACTATCTATGAGTTCGAATCCCTTGGTGACAATAGAAATATCTAAGATGTGTCAGTAATATGTTTCAAGATCAGACTTACTAAACCCAGCCTTTACAAAGCAATTAGTCAGATGAAAGTATTCCAAAATACTCTCCCCGTCAAACTCAATCACGCTGTTTACACCAACAATAGTACTGGCATCGCCTAACTCTGTAAAACTACTAGCTTTGGTAGTATTTTTTTTAGCATACCAACATGTGATCCAGCATAAAAGAGACTAGAATCAAGTATAGTTACCTTTATTTGTGTCAGTGCAATAAAAAAAGTAGTGGACGTACTGCTCCCATATCGAATACAGATCCTTCAAAAGTTACTTCGCTGTTGCCTTGGGCATTTATTGCGTAGGTAGTGCCAACCTATTTGGATTAGACAAGGAGTTATAGATGAAATAGTACATCACTGAACACTTCTGATAAACCATAAAATGTAGTGTCTGCATTGACTGTCACTCTTGCTGAATCTATTTATCGTAAGTTGAATAAAGTTAAAGTAAAGGGTTTGCCTGCTAAGATGAAATGATCAACCGGTGCAGCGCCTAGGAATGAACAGTTTGTAATCTCCAAGTGACTAAAAACAACCATTACACAACTCATTTCATGTTAATTATTTCGCACGTGTTGGATACTTTAATAAAGGCATCCGTATTGCCAATAGAAGGTTTGAATAGTACATTGGAAAAGTAGAGATTACAATTAGAGCGAAAATCAAACAGTGCTACAAGTATTAACAGTTTTGAAGAGTGTTCTCTTAACGAAAAACACAAAAGTTTCACGCACGCGTATGGGTGATATTAGCTACAACGAGGCCCGAAAACAGTACAAAATCGCATTCATCACCTAAATACAAATTAGTACGATCAACTAAAAACGATTTAACGCTACATGGCCCTAGTAATAGACGGCTGTAAACAAAAACAAAGGTGCATACTTTGATCCAATGTTGTAACGAATGATAATGTTGTGTTTTCATTCCCTTCGCCCATAAAGGTGATACTCATGTCTGGTCTAGTTTCCAACATACTGGCGTTAAAGATGAAATATCCTGTGCCAAGGAAAATTGTGTTTTGACTTTGGTTTTTAGCAAAAACTTCTTGTAGAGCTCTATCGATTGTTTTACAGTGCTGGGTGCTGTTTGAGCACGTGTTAATATCATCTCCTGTTTCTTCCACATATAAGGTTGTATTTGATTCTACGCTGGCGACACTGATAAAGATAACCAATACTAACACGACCAAAGATGCCATCGTTAAATCTGGTCCTATCTATAATATTTCTTCCTAACTTATACTTTCTGTGTTTCGTGCACAACCTACTATTCAAATCCCTAATACACTATCGTTGAAAGAGATGCATTTATGAAAACTCGTTGCATCACGTGACAAAGGTTCAACTCATATCAGCTAACAAAATCGGTTTTGTGTCTGTGATACAATCGCTTTTGAATGAATTATTTCAAGAGAGCCTAAACAACGCCAAGGTAGACAAACACTGCGGGTGAAATGAACAATCACCCAAAAAAGCCATTCGTAAGCCAAATTAGTTAAGTATCAAAATAACAACCATGTTACGCCTCGTGATGTAAGTAGCAATGGATCAAATAGAAAAAACAGGCGTTTTATTCAAGAGACGACCAAAGAAAATACCTCGTCTGTGGAAACAGCGGTTTTTCGTTCTAAAAGGAGCAGCGTTTGTATACTACGAAAATGAAGCAGGCTACAAGAAAGTACGCTTTGTTTTGGCTAGAATTTCGTAAAAGTTGTGTTTATAACGTCCATGAAGGGTAAGACGCCGCTAGGAAGCATTGACCTTGTAAAATCCCGAGCAAATGTAAATATCAACACAACAGACTATAAACGCCCTTACGTGTTTGAAATAACAACTGATAAGAAAACATACCCAATTTCAGCAGCCACTCAGGGTAAAACCATTTAAAGTCAGTAGCGTACTAACACGTTAATAGCAAACCTTGATGATTGGGTGTCAGCGCTTAAGAATTGCAAACACCGTACTTTCAGTTCTTCAAATGATTCTTTCTAACGTTGAATAAAGGTGTACCTGCGTCATTTTCAGCACAACGCCCTTCAAACCCTATTTCATTTGGCACCAGCACATGTACGTTATTAGATTACAAACTGCAATTTCTTAACCTTGATTCAGTTACTTCTGTTGGGACAGACGCTTCATACAGAAACTCAAGCCCACAACCAAAGTACGAAGACTGAAAAAGAAGTTTTTTCACTTTTTCTAAAAAATGATTGTAAAACTCCTCCATGCTGTTATTTAACGATTTGCGTAGCTTCAGCCAAAGCCCAATAAGTCCTAGTAATATACCTACGAGATATTCGAATTACGATCTTCCTTATAGAACAGTGAGCTATTATTTCGGGTTTTTTATCCGTTTTTCTTTATTTTTTTTCTCGCTGGATATCACGTTTATACAACTCTTAGGACCTTCAAGATACAGAACTACCTAAAATCCCTGTTGGCAGGGTACGTTGAATGCAACTAATTCGGATATAAGTGAGTTAATCGATTTTTAGGATACACTTAGTTCAAAAGTAAAAGAAGGGATTTCAATATGCGATAATTTAATGCCATTATTTAAAAATCATGCACACGATATGCCAGAATGTTCTGAGACATTAGATTATCTCCAAAGAACACTATCATTCTTGCAAGACGCTGGAAGAGAGAGTGAGTTACCTATTTGCTTTTTTGAAATGGTGTACTAATAAGTATAGCTGGATATCCTAGAAACCCTTCAAGTTCAAGTTATGATAACTCAGGATCGTTTTTAAGCTCACCTAAGAAGAAGTTGTACGTTAACTAAACCAGAAAACAAAAAATCTTCTTTTTTTCTTATTTCTTACCAACTTCTTTAACTAGACGCCGTAGTCGTACTTTGCCATCAAATATGGAACTACGTCCCAATTAAATCGCTACAAACACTCAGCGCAGCATCAAATTTCAAAAAATGTGTCAATAATTTGACACATGTGATGTTTTGAGTTCGAAAGACTCACGAGCTACACCCTATACCCCTAAAAATATCTTTTTTCCTTTCCAACCAAAATATCCTACGTATATTTTGCTGTATTGATATTATCAATATTTTTTAACCATTACCCTACGATTTACCAACAAAAAAAAAAGAGTTGTAACTAAACATACAAAAAACATGCAACTCACATCAATAAAAAATTACATTTTACTGATATCTATTTACAAAAAACCTATGATGAACTATTATACTATCTGATACATTCACGTATTTATGCTCTCTATTGAGATTTTAATAATTCCATTTCTTTCAGCATAATCTCTCTATCCTGCCGCATAATAGCTAATTCTAACAAAAAAGCCATTCAGTATGTTAACTGATAAACGGGTATTTATTTTTGGTACCTGCACTAAGTTGTGTTATCCTTTCATCCTCGGGTTTTGCCAATATTTTTTTCATTTTTTCGTTTTCTCTTTTTAGTTCAGCGTTTTCTTTTTGTAGGTTGTCAACCTGTAATTCAAGTCATCAAAAATGAGTAACAGCGTTGCTGTAATGTGCTCAGTGGCTAACGGCTTACTTTCTGTCTTTGGTTTGCTAATTCGTTTTTCAACTGTGTAGATTCCTGTGACATGTTTAGCAACGTTTGGCTATGCATCTACAGGCGTGTAATGCCGTTTAGATCGTACTTGATTACTATCTTGCGCTTTGACTGTACTATCCTTGTACTGCTCTAGTATTGCGTTGTACTTGGCTTCTATGATTTCGTATTGGGTTTTGTAAGCCATTGCCATTTGTTCATAAATGCGTAGGTCACCCTGCTTTTATTAGTAATCACAAGGGCTAATAAAAGCTCACATCCTTGCTTTGCGCCAGTTTAGCGTAGTTTTCTTGTGCTTTATTACTGGACTGCGCGTATTGTCTATCCTTTACGCTACAAATACGTCTGAGCTTCTCCCAACGATGTTCTTCTTTCGTTAATCTTTTAACTAGTCCCTGATACTCGGGCGTCGCTCTCACATCGTCTATTGTTATTTGCTTGTCTTTGAGGTCAGGTTAAAGTAACTAAATCAAAAATACCCACCAACTGTGCTCTTGAACGCTAGAGTTTTCCACTTGGCTACTTCTGCGCGTAGGGTGTCTAAATCCGGTTCTGACATTTAACTGCTGTGACTTAATATATTCTAAACGTATAAACACGTCAAAACATTACAAACTGAAGAGTAAGACATGAAGCCACTACATTCATGAGGATCTGATGAAAAGAACATGTTTTTCATTCTTTACCCTATTTATTTAAGCAGTATTGCGCTCTTACAGGCTATTGGATATTACTGGCTATACGCTTCCACCACTGTATTGACTTATTTTTCTTTTTTCACGTCGGATAAACTAAATGAGACATTTGGCTTGGATTCGGTGTTTGTACGACTATTGTAATTCTATACAACTGACTCGGAGAAAAACGCACACCATTCTCCTTAAAACTAATTAACACGCGCATAGATCATACAGGGAGTATCAATACTGATTGCATTTGCGCTAACAACACTCATTGCCCTGCTGAACCATTCGGTATTGTGTGAACATAAAACATTACCCTTATCCCGCTCTAGGTGGGTATTTTGAGGGTCAAAACTGGTAGCTCTAAGTTTGTACGGGTATTACAGCGTACACGCTACCGATTCGCCATTGGATGGAGTTCTATTGTACTGGCAAGCGTTTTAAACCATTCTACCAAAAAACTTCCAGCAAATGTAACTTTCTTTGCTCACTGTACTCACGTTTACACTAGGAGGCGATTTTATTTGTTATATCGCTAGCGAGTGCTGGCAGCTTACTTTATGTTGGCATCCGAGTGGGATTACTGGGGGTATGATCGTTTTTGGGCTTGAACTTTGTTGAAAAGAAAAATATCAGTTAACGATTTTGTCTTCTAGCCTGACGATAAAGAAGAAGCTAAAAGGCTCCTCGAGAGTAAAGTATTGATATCTTTGGAACTTATTTACACCATAATCATTCTTGTTATTCAGTTCATCAAACTCGCTGTACGTACACTATAAAGTGAAAGTGTTTTCCACCTTGCAACTACTAATGTTTTTATGAAGCTCATGCAAATGTCTGTCATAGACACTTACGTTACTTTATTCATTCCTCTGATTACAATTGTTGGCGGATTCGGTGGTGTCGTTCTTGGAGAGTACCAATGGTGCGTCCTCGTGTACATATTCTTCCCCTTGCTTCTCGATTCAAGAAATTTAATTTGTTCCGTGATTCTTCAAAAAATAAGTTTTTACATTCTCACTTGTAACAGGTATGTACTATCTTTTCGTATTCTCATGGTATACTTTGCACTCGTGCGGTTCCGTGACTCAAAGAAATTTGCTTTTCTTGATCCCTCTCGTAAGTCTAAGAAGAAAGATAGAATCGTAGTTTTGTTTTAACATGGATCATATGCGTAGAGAATGATTTGGCTTCACCAGCTTACTCAGTTCTTTCTGTTTTTGCATTTATATCTGTATTTGCTTTTCTTAGTTTCGCAGCTGAGAACAGTGTTACAACAGAAGGCCCAATAAACAACCTCTTGGATTCATTTTATTTTGTTGTAATAACGTACGTTTTTTTGATTCCTTTTGGACTTTAATGATTTACTAATAGCGTCTCGACTGTCGGTTATGGAGATTTCTCCCCGGATACACTTCTTGGAATGATAACTACTATAGTAATGACACTCGGTGCAACTGTTGCTGTACCATACTTTGTTTCAAGACAACTTCGTGGTATGTTATATTTTAATATTCACAACAATTTAACGTTGAAATTTGCTCCTAATATTGAAGTTTAGTTGGTGTATCTGCGCCAGTTAACGAGTTCTCAATTGCTGTACCGCGTGGAGCTGATATGTTAACTTTTTTGAAAGAGTACTTCCACAAGGTGAGCAACTTTTTTGGTGCCTATAAAATCAACTGAGCTTTTTGTTCTAGGATCGTTTACATCGTCAAATGTCTTTGATTATTGTCGGAAAGCGTGAAGATCTATCCAATGAGCTTATGAGTGTTATGAAAGAGCCATTTTATCGTAGACGGACTCAATTCATTGAGATGGACTTTAAGGATATTGCTAAGAGTGATATTGTCCATCTGAGTAAAGCCAAGTATGTAGACACTACGGTCAATGGTGGTTCCATTTTTATTTATTTCTTACAGAGCAGTTTTTGTTTTCACGAAAAAAGTACAAGACGTGCACGATAGCTTTGGTGTGGACTCACGTGCGTACCCTTTTTTTTTTGTACTGTGAACGCAACTTTCCTACTTTTTTCTTAAGAATGTAGCCCTTACGAACAATGTTAATAGGTGCTTCATTGTTAGCTCTGAATGCTAGACAAAAGGCCCCTAACGTAGATATATACGTACAATTGTATAACAGTGACTATCAGTTATTAGCTCTAAGACAAGGACTGGAGAATGCACTTTGTGCGAATCAATGGAGACATGTTCTTATCGCAAAGACTTGTCTTTCTCCTGGGTTCTCTACTTTCATAACAAATCTTTTTACATCTTCAAGACCATTTAAAGGTAACAACGGATTCCGATATAACCCATGGCTGAATGAGTATGGTACGCCATAAACCCTTAAATCAACTTTTAGTGTTTGGCTTCTTTCGTTGCTTTTTGATTTTCTTACTAGAGTGGGGACGTGGTTACGAACTTTATGAGTCTGGGAAACTTCATAATTTTGCTGGATTAACATACGGTCAAGCATGCAAAGCTGTTTATGAGGAAAGTAATGTTATGCTGATTGGACTTCGTTTTTTGAAACCAGGTATTCTTAAAGCCACAAAAGATGATGAAGACGTTGAAGATGCTGAGAACTTTGCTCATATTGTATGCTTAAATCCGGATAACGATTACGTCATCAAGGTAAGACAAATCATTCCAAGGAAATCAGAGGTTTGAGTTGTTAACAAACTGAATTTGTTATAGGGCTCAGATTTGGGATATTTTATTTCTCCTGATGGCAAGACTGTTCAGTCAATTCTACGATCAACTATTCACTCCCAGGCACTACAAAAGGTTACAGAAGCTGATGATCTTTATGGTGATGGATTACAAGGAGAAGAACTTGCACACTTGAAGGTAATTGGTGTTATTCTTTTTACGTTTTTTTCTGAGTTTGTCTAATAGGGGGTTGTTGTTGATGCTCCAACAAAAAAGCTTGACTTGCAACAATTGTTCGTTGATCCCAAGGAGGAAGTTGAAGAAAAAATAGAAAAAGTACTACCTATAACAGCTAGTATAGCTTCGCCAATATGGGGACTTTCAGATGACATTGTACGATTTAAAGCAAAAAAGGAAGTTGTTTTTTTCCGGATTAATTTTGGTTTGTAGACACCTCATCTTAAACTACGTGATAAAGGAGATGATGATGATTTTAATATAGAAAGCGTTACTAACCTTAATTTGAAGAAAAGGAAAATAAAGGTAAGTGTAGTAGAACGTAACTGTAGCTTCCTCCTCTACCTTTTTTTCTTTTTTTTTTCTGATTTTTTTCTTCTCAAAGGACCACATTGTTGTATGTGGTGATCTAGCTCATTCTATGGCATCTTTCATATTTGCTTTCCGTCTTAAATCTACAGCCAAGAGTATAAGGAATAGTACAGCTGCAGGGAAAAAAAAGGATAAAATCAGACCAATTGTATTTGTTTCTGAAAAACCTTGTCATGAAAGCGCTATACTATGGATGTCAACTTTTGAAGAATTGTATTATATTAGAGGTATGATATATGACTCGTTTTTAAACTATAGCGGCACAGATACGCACATGCTTGCTACAAAGCAATGTACCAAATTTGTGTTCATACTTTTATATTTCTTTTGTTCTCATCATTGTGATAACATACTCTTGTCATTTATGCTATACATAGGATCTCCCTGTGATAAGGCGGTTCTAAAATCTGCAAGAGTTAAAAAGGCATTCAAGGTTGTTATCATGCCACGTTACAATAAAAACAATCCGGACAGTACGATTTGCAAAAAACCATTTTGCTTTTATTTCAAGATTGTTTGTTTTAACACGCTTTTTAGTTAGTCGAAGTGAACTTGATGCAAAGTCTATACTTACTTATAAGATACTAAGAAAGATGCATATCCTGCCCTTGATAGAGCTAGCAGAGCTTAATAATACAAAGGTAAATATCTCTTGTGTTTTTTCTTCTACAAACTTAAAGTCACTTATCTCCTTGTAATTAGGTCCTTCCGTTAAAGTTCACTGGACCAAATGCAAATTATGAGAGACTAGAAATAGCTACAATACCACCTGTATATCATCCTACATACGTCTCTGGTAAGCCAAAATAACCATGATATGGTTTTTTTTTTTAAAGAAACTCAAACTGTTCTAGGTAATGTCTTTAATAGTTTCGGTCTTGATGCAATGATGTGCCAGGTTTTCTTCAATAAATCTGTAGCACAGTTATTCAGACTTTTTTTAAATCCAAACGCTATGAGTGTTGTTCCAATGTCTGATATTGTTGAAAACAATAAAAAGGTACAACACACTTTAAACCAAAAAAAAATAGTAGCAAACTTCATACACGTGTACCACTCTATGGTGTTAAATTCATTTAATTAGGAACGGTTTGGAAAATTCTATACAAGGTGTCTTAAGAAGGGGCTTTTACCAGTAGCCTTATACAGAACGAAGACAGTACGTAGCACTGCATACTGTTTGTTCGATTTTTTTTTTCTTCAAAAAGTAAGCTTACTTATTCATTTCTTTTAGAATGCACCTCTTCCTTATGTCTATACATGTCCAAAAGCATCTGTACTTGTTGAACCTTCTGATCTTGTGTTCTTTATTGAACCTTCTGATAATACTGGTAATATCTCTGTGACGTAATATTAGCCGATTGTAAAATAACTTTAAAGTAAAAAAAAATATACCGAGACTTGGAGTTCATAGCACACACTACACTGCTCAATAGAGTTTAGGGAATAAAGTAAAAACAAGCACAACAAGGTGGTGCTACTTATTAAGGGCATCTCCACATTTTTTTTTATGTAATGTGGCATTTGGGCTAAAGTGTTTGTTCCCATGTTTTTGACGATTGTGATGCTTTTTTTTTCCATTTTCTACCAAGTGCCCGTATTCGATGTACGCTTTATTCCTTACATGTACGTTAGGTTACCTGTGCTAACCTAATGTGTAGTCTCTAAGAAATTGTAGCTGTACTTAATTTACCCAGATTGTAGGCACGTTATAGTAACAAGTGGCCAACTTTGGTATTTCAATATCTTTGTCTACAACAATATTTGTTATTAATAAAATGTTCTTTATTTGTTTTGTTCACGTTTTACAAGTTGCTAGCACGAGTATACCTATAAAAAAGGTGTTAGTAATCTTCCCTTAACATTCATATAGCTGATTGTCTACAAGAAAGAAAGTTAACGTACGAGTCAGCACTGTTGCTTCCACCTTTTACAGAAACAAGTATTACGCCAACAATAGCAATAATTAGAGCAATTACAGCAATTGCAATAGCAACGTATACAATAACTAAAAAAAAAATAAGAACCAAATCAGCATACTTCTGAGAAAAAAAAAAGAAAAAAAAGTACCATTTGATACACTCTTGGTAGTAGTAGGCGTTGTAATAGCAGCACTAGGAACCGTTGGTGTAGTAGGTGCTTCAGTAGTAGGTTGTGCTGTAGGAGGGTACGGCGTTGTAGGTACTACAGTATTAGGTGGGCGTGTAGTGGGAGTTGCAGTAGGTGTGGTAGTAGGGTATGCAGTTGGAAAAGTTGGCGCTGTAGGTGCTACAGGAGGTGGGCGTGTAGCAGGAGCTTTTACCGTTGGTGGTTCAAATGGTATTGTTGGTTGTACAGATGGTGGAAATGTTGTAGATGGGGTAGGTCCTGCAGTAATAGGTGCAACAGGTGGTGATGGTGCAATTGGAACAACAGCTGGCAAAAGAGGTTGCTCAAAGCAAAGGTATCTTACTGAATAAGTGTGGACTATACCATTTACTGAAGACAAGCACGTGTTCAAATCATACTCATTAGGGTTGTTCTTTAGTTTAAAATGACCCTGTGTTTAGTGAGCACATGCATACCTTCAATGCTTTAAAAAAAAAAGGTACCTCATGACATGTAGAATCAAGGCCTGTGATTGAAGGATGTGCTTCATACCTTGTTGGTTCTCCTTCACAATTAGTGTTGTTTTCAAATATTTCCACTCTAACTCTATCAGGAGTTCTAATTCTCTAACAAAAATAAGTTTTATAAACATAGCGGGAGACAATAGAACACACAAAAACAATTGTGTTTAGTCAAGTTTTTTCAACCAGAAAAAAAAAGCGAGTTTTTCAAAAAACGCACAGGGTTGGTTCCATTGCATTCTACGTTGGTTGCAAAAGGGTAAAAATCAGATCTGCATCGAGTAGCAATGTAAAGACCAGGTACATATGTCTTTGGTTGGCAATGACTACCCGTGTAGCCTCTGATTTTGGCCCGGCTTTTGAGTGTATCACACCGTTCATAGCGAAATGAAGCGATTGGGACGTCAGAGACACCAAATTCTCCCTGAGTTGGCTCAGTAAAAAAAGTCATTGTGTCTGTATAAGCGATGTTGCAATCATTAAAGTTGTAGATGTCTTGATGAATGATATCAGATTCATTTTTGCAGTCTGGACTCTGTTCACCGTTCCAGCTAAGAGTCTACACACACAATAAGAACACAAGCACGAACAGTGTATGAACATTGTTGCTACAAAAGAAGAGATTCTAGAGTTGCAAAAAAAACAGCGCTGGTTTTTGTTCCTTTGGTTTTTAAAAGCCTGTTAGTGCGTTGTTTATGCAACTCTTACAGCCCTTTTAGCTGGTACATAGTTTTAAAGTGTCATGAAGCAAAAAAAAGAAAAAGAGGTTTTTCGCAGGTTTTTAGCAAAGTGTCGCTAACGGTGCGCGTAGTGCTGTTCCTACAAAGTTTTTATAACAAAACGTACCGAAATTGTTAGCGTACAGTGTGATAACGCTATAAAACACAATACTAAAATAGCTAGCGAGCTCATGGTGTTGTTAATGTTGTGAATTTGAGATAAAGGCCAGTTTTACCAAAAATGGCAACAAATTTGCGAAACTTCTCTAAAATAAACGTACTTCCAAGAAACCTACTACGTAGAACTTGAGTTGTTGGTAAATCCAAAATAGGGCAATTGGTTTCACACATTAATTCTAGCGAGAGCGTTTGAGATAAGGTAAACTGGTCCAAAAAAGGCAAGTACTTACTTAACTTGTTGTTCGTAACAAAAAATAAATTATGCGGTAACACCTTCTATTAATGATAGCTCAAAGTTACAAATACGCCTGGTTTTGTAATAGCTTACATACACTTGCCTACGCACGTAAAGCAACTAATTAAGGTAGAAAACCGCATATATATCAAGGTTTAGCCAAATAGCAAACACACAAGTGTAAAACTAAGCTGAAGTGATACAATACGCTACAAAACGAACAAAGAACGTTTACTTACAGCTTATCATTAGCTAAAGTTATTGAGTTTTGTTGAGAAATTGTTGCAATCCATAACTGGTGTCAACCAAATTTGTAAGCAGAAATAACAATTTTAAATGGTAAGGGGCACTGTGGGTTTTGAGCAAGAAGAATCGCATGTGGTCAAGGTTGAGGAGTGCAATTCTGAGCACGTGCACAATTGTAGCACAAAGCTCATTTACTGGACATGCTTGTAGCTATTTCTAATTTAAACTTCAAGCTTACAGCTTGTATTCCAGTCATAACCAGAGACTGAAATAGTAGTTATTACAATTTGAATTCTAGAGTCTGCGTAGCACATGAACCAATTCAAAAAAAAAAAAGGAAAAAAATACAAACAAGTAGTTTAGATGATTTAAAAAAACTGTGGTTGTTAGGTTCTGTGAATACACTAGTTTATTATTTTCTTTACAAACCTTTTTTAGTTTTTCAAGCAAGATAACGATAGAGCGAGCTAGTGGGTGTGAGTTTGTAGAAAAAAAAAGAGTAACCAACTACAGTCGTACAAGTTCTTTGGGTCCCTATCCAAGAATTCCCTTCCAATCAGGCTTTGTATTCTACGCTTTATTGAAGTAGGTTGTGGTACAAAAGTACGTTGAAGTTGTTTTGTTACTTGATCTACAAGAGCAGTAAATGTGAGTAAAAGTACAAGCAATAAAAAATGCATAAAAACTGATGAGAAAGGTGAGAAAAAACTGTTCATCGCCACGTGCTCCTTGAAAATTAACGCAAAAGCATACCTACTAACTCCACATGTGAAATAACCTTTCTAGCCTTCATAACACGAACTATTGCTGCATCTAGCTTCTGCAATAAAAAAAAATAGTTAGCAATAATAATTCGATGAACTACCATATTAAGTTGCCACAATGCGAACATGGCGAATATCTGATAACTTGTTATTCCGTACCAAGTTGCGCTCTTTTAGTATAAAGCTTTTAGTCTGCTCTTGTTTAGTTTTCCTTATCTCTCTATTTATTGCAGGTCTGAGCTTAAGTCGTATATTTCTGCTTTTAAATTTAAAGTTTATCTTGAATGTATCACTATCCAATAATATTGATGACTTTGGCTCTTTAATCAGTACTCTTCCACGAACTAGAGTAATCACTGCTAGTTGCAACGCTTTTTCTCCAACACCTGATACTTCTAAAAAATTACCGTTAGAATTTAAAAGGAAGCTAAACTAGGAAAAAAATAAGAAACTTATCTTGTTTACCTTTAAGCGTGGAGAATAAAGTCTCTTCATTTCTCTCTTCTATTATACACAATGCGACATAAGATAATAAGGGCATATGCATTACATAAGTTTTCGCTGGTTACAAAAGAAGTTAGAAATTGTTCTTTGAAAGCAAACAGAAATAAAAGCACAGGTTTCTGACAAGTCCACAAGTTCTTGAAGTTACTGAATTACAAAAACTAGCGTATGTCTTAATAATCCCGTACCTTGGTTAAATTTAGCCTTTACAACCATAGAAGAATATGCCCACATGAACGTAAGTCGTCTAGCACCACCAAACTTAAATTTGTAAAATTCATTGAAAAGTAGCTTTAGTTTTTCTAACATGGGAGGAATATACGATAACTCGCACTGTTCAACATTTATAGGCAGTCCACAAGGTATTACTTAAAATTGGTTAATATAGTGATACAATTCATATTATTAATAGAAAGGCGTACCCAGAGTAGAAACTTCTGATGTTGCTTTTTTACCTTTCATTACTTCTTTTTGCCATTCATCAAAGCTCTTTGAGAATGCCTTTGAAACAGAAAATGTCTTTATTATCCTGTCCATTTTATGTGTTGAAGAAGGACCAAAGTATCTCTTAATGCAAAGTTAATACTCTCATAACATAAACTCTCTAAAGGCACGTGCCTTCAAGTTACCAATAAAGTACTTTTCTTGTTCTTCGTTAAATGAACACATTGTGTTTGCATTACCAATCAGTCTCTTCATCATTCTGCGTCCCAAAAACTCTAAAAGGTGTATAAGGTTATGATAAATAACTAAAACGTGGGTCTAGGTGTACCTAGGAGTAAATCGATATCATTTACATAATGTACAAGTACCAAAACAAAATCGCATTTTCTGAAAAATTCCTACGAAAGAAACGTAAACAACCAGCGATTATTGATAGTCAGTGAAGTGGATTATAACGAAACTCTCTTCTATACCTTCTCTGAAGAAACTCTACTGGTCATTGATTCATGAATAAAATGGCACAGCACAGATATAAGAGTGTCACTGTTCTCTTTAAAAAATTGATTGAATTTCTACAAAGCAAAAAATTAGTATTACACGACGAACTCTCAATAGATTCGTACTGTATCAACATATTTACTAAACGGAGTTTCATCAAAGATCTTCTTGCCAATATCATTTGCATAGGATAAAGTACCATGAAGAGTTTCTACAACTTTTGTTGAAAGACCCTAAAATAGAAAAAAAAAAGTTATGTCTCTGCGCTTCACGTGATAATATTTGTTTCGTACTTACTTTGCTTAAGTCATTATAAGGTTTGTTGCTTTCAAAGAATGTACAAAGCATCCCGTAAATATGGTCACTGACGATGTGTAAGATGCCATCAGAACCAACTTTCATTAAAAGCTTATGTGACTTTGATAAGTCGCTGTATTTTTGTGTATCGTATAACTCTGAAGCGAAACCAAGCACATCGACTTTATAAGAAGATATACAATCATCCATTATTTTATCAACCTTCGTAAAATGTAAGAAAACGTATTCGCAGATAATACAAAAGATTCTCTTTTCTCTTTTTTTTCTTACCTTTTCGTACAGGCTCTGTATAGCTTTACCGTAATGCTCTTCCAAATCCAATATATTTTTAGCTACTCTCCAACATCGATGAAGTAAAACCGCATACACAGAAGAGAAAGTATCACCCTTTAGAAGCCAAAAAAATTAGAATAAAAAAGTGCATGTTTTCAAACTAAGGAAGTTAAGCACCTCTTCATCAATCGCTAATTTGTACATATTTATACAGTTTAATTCAGTTTCTTGAGCATTGGTAATCTAATAGATCCTGTGAGTGTCAAGTAAAATGATAAACGCTTTGTGATGTACCTTCCTAATAAAGTTCTTGGTGCCTTTACCAATCCAATTTTCACACTTTCCAGTGTAATGAGAGCGCATCCAATCAACATAAGGTGTCAAAATACTAGTTATATACAAGTCCAGAGGTTTACTCTCCGTTATAATAACTAAACAGTGAGTAAATAAAACCAAGTCGTGGAGGATTCAAAAAGACGACAAAAAATAATACAATGGTCCATACTTGTACACTTAATGATTGGAGGCAACAGTTGAGGTAACTGATTCCTTACCCCAATATCTTTTGTAACATTTATAGTAGCCATGATTAACTTAGAAGCTATCTTTAAATGCATGTATTCTCTCCATGCCTTAATACCCATAGAAAAGACATTAAGGATAAGGCCAGGTTGTGCGGAAAAACTGTGCTACAAACAAAATTAATAGGTAGAAAAACAACATTGAAATCGAGATCACAGAGAAGTATCATACCATTGAGAATACATCATGAATATACTGGGTGACATTTGTCCAATGAGCCTTTGTTTTTGATTGTTAGATGAAAAAGGAAAGAATGTCGGTTGGTATTTTGTAACACGTGTTCTTCCAACATTGTCAAAGTTTTTCGCTGAAGGCGCGTTTCAAAAATGTTATAATACGTACCCAACACCTCGCATATTCCTCTAGTAACTGTGCTCGCGCAGGAGCAGTTGAAAAGTTGTTTATAAGCCAGTTTGAAGCAACATTACGAAAATACTCTTCTAGTTTGTTATACGCGTAATAACGCTTATGGTGGTTATGTACAATATTGCATTTAAGTTTCAAGTGGAACACTGTCCGAAAAATCAAACTAGTGTTAACATTTAGGCTTAAGATCATACAATATAACGTATTTACGTACCCAGAGTACTCAGCCCAATTTGCAGTTCCTTCCACATTAAAATTATCGCATTTGAACGCGACCGTTAATGAATCGCTAAAAGCATTCCATTCTTTTACAGGCCAACCCGTAGGCGCCTTTGTAATCAATAAACGCTCTTCTTCAGCCATTGTATTTAAGGATATGATTCCATTTTATTGAAAGGTGTTTATGGTAAACAAGGAACTGCCTGTTTGGTTCAGGATTTAATTGTACAATGAATTTTGACTGTAATTGACGTTGATAGCACAAATAAGTTTACAATGGACGTTAAAGCACTACGTAAAGCGTTAAATGATGCTCTACAGGCCAAAGATACACCTTGTGTACCATCTAATCTTACTTTCTCCACCAACGGCTCGAAAGTATTTTATACTGGCGTTGGTGCTACCAAAACGAGCCAACTATTTTACTTGGATACTGCAGAAGATGCCAAAGGTACTAACATTCTATTTTAGCTTTCATTTGATCAAAACGCGCTATACTGTACTAACAACGTTCTAGAAGTAGGTTGGAGGTTATTACTGAATGACACAACAGTTCTAGATCGAGATGACATACCACGAACTAAAGGCACGTCCAAACAATAAATAAGGTTCTAAGGTATACTAGAGGAGATTTTACGCCGCGAACGAATGAGAAGTAGAGGATGGGGTCTAACATCGTTTATTTACAACCAAACGCACGTATAACCTATTATTATTGCGTATTTACCGGATAGCGGTGACAAGTTTCTTCTTGACACGCTTGGCAGTTTGTTCATTGTTGATAATACCAAGGTACGTCAGATGCGTGAGACTACGATTTTTAATAGTTAAAATCGAAAAGAAAGACAAGGTGCCAAAAGAAGTGCCAACCACTTCAAAAGGAGCTCGTGTGGACCCACAATTCTCTCCAGATACAAAGTACATATCGTTCATAAGGCACAATGACATTTGGATCACCGACGTTGCTACAAACGCAGAATATCGCATAACACAAACAAATCCAGGCAAGTTTTGAGAAAAAAAAAACCGTTAACGATGCTCGTCAGTTTCTTTTAAAAGCACTCATATCGTCTACTCTACATCTAAAATATTGCTTTTGATTCTTTTCTGTGCAATTCTAACGGTGTTATTTAGAGAACGACCCTGACATCCGAGTTTACTCTGGTTCTGCCGATTATATAGCTCAGGTAAGCTCCAAGTTGTATATACGCTCATGTAGACTCATGCGAGTATAATAGGAAGAGTTCTATCGTTACACAGGCTATTGGTGGTCTCCAAAACCGGAAGGAAATGTCTACAAAATTTTTTATGTAAAAACAGATGAACGTAATGTTCCTACATTTTCCATGCCGGAATCAGGATTTAGAGGTGATGTAGACACCTTCCCTTATCCCTTAGCTGGTAAATAATATATTGAGTCTTATTTCATTATCTCACCAGAGTATAGGGGACGTCAATTGCACTTTTACATTGCACATGGCAGAAATAGACTTATCAAACGTACAACAAAAATTCCCTACCTTTACATTTTCAACCTTCTTTATCGTTTTAGTTCTTCTTCTTGGCCACTAGCATTTATTGGTTTTAACATTTCAACAATTTTCAAGAATTCAACTTGACACGAAGTTCATAGAATTTCGTAAAATCCAGTTGTTGTTTTATTTCAACTATTTGTTTTTTTTTGATTTTTGACTTTTATTGTAGCCTAAAGATCCTAAAGTTACACAAAAGAATTTGACGCCAACGCTAAAAGAAAGGTTTCCTTGGATGGAGTATTTAGTAACAGCAGGCTGGTTTCCAAGCGGAGACAAGTACGTGACATGAACAAACCTTTCGAACTTATAAACTGACTTTGTTGACAAAGGGTGTGGGTGTGGTTTGTTGATAGACTACAACAGCACCTTGTATTTGCGTCTATTGATGTAACAGAATTCACTACGAATCCTAAAACCGAAGCATCAGGCCTTACTGTTCTTGCTGATGAGACAACGGATTTATGGATAAATGTAAGTACACAACTCCATACAGATTTCTTTAAGCTGTTTATTTTGTGCTATTCTTGAAGTAGTCCCACAAATTGTTCGATTAATATACGCCCAAATACTGAATTTACCAGGCCAACGCTGTGAAACCATTGTATTTTTTCAGTGATGGGTCTGGAAGAGTAATATACCCATCTGAAAAATCAGGTTACAATCACCTTTATTTGTTGACACCAAATAAAGGTGGCACTTATGATGAAACACCAATAACATCAGTACGATATTAACCATAAGTATTTTAAACTAAATACATGTATTTAGGGTGATTGGCAAGTACAAAACGCAAGCCTTGTGGTAGACAATGTATGGAGTTTTGAAAAAACCCTTGAGACTTTTTTGATTATTTTACTAGGCACGTGGCTTAATCTACTTTCATGGTTCAAAGGATAGTCATGTAGAAAATCATCTTTATGTTACTAGTATAGATTGTAAAGACCCAACACAAGTCCACAGGTTCGTTATAATGGCCAAAGCCTTAACTAGTTCTTAGTAATAATACGTTGTAGGTTAACATGCGCTGGTTCATCACATATTGCAAAAGCAAGCTGTGATGGCTTTATAACAGCTTATTCTAATTTAAGCACATCATTTAAGTTTGAATACTATACCTTGGATCATACTACATACCCACCAAAAGCATCAAAGTACGTTGTTAGCAACAACCAAAAAAATCCCAAGTCTGACTTTTTTTGTTGAAGGAAGTTTGAAGTGAAGCAACTAGTAGAATATGTTGTTCCTAAAACTTTTAATGTAAGAACACCAGAGTTCTTTTCTTTCAAGAACACAAAAGGTGAGGGACTTATCTTTGATTCACACTGCGAAGCTAACAGTTTTTCTTCCAAGGCACTACACTTCATGGTCAAGTGTTGAAACCAAAAGATGATTTATCTGATAAGAAGTACCCTGTCATTATTAAGACGTGAGTCAAATGATATTATTAGTCTACAAAAATCTGATTTTTAACCTAGTTATGGCGGTCCTGGTGTTCAGTATTGCAAGAACGATTATCGAGTAACAAGGTAAATTGTAAATAGCGTTTTTGCATTCTTTGAATTTGTACTCTTTCTTCCATTATACCGCTTTGTGCTTACTTACTTTCTGTAGAAACATGATACACCAATTGTATGCATCTTTAGGATATATTGTAGTCATGATTGATGGTAGTGGCTCTAAAGGAAGAGGTTTGTTACAAAACCATTACAAAATATAAATGACATCAAATAGGCATTAAGTTTGAAGGCCTTCTTCGTGAAAAGTTCGGTACAGTTGAAGTTTCTGATCAAGTAGAAGGTATAGAGTATCTAATAAAGGAACTTGGTACGTGTTTGAAAGCTTAAATACTGAGTTATTAAGCCGTATAAAAACAAAGAAGATGTCGGATTAATGTCATTTACTAGGATGTATTGATGAGAAACGTGTTGGTATTTATGGATGGTCTTATGGAGGTTACCATACACTATTAGCTATGTCCCAGCGCCCAGATTTTTTCAAGGTAGATAAGGACATCGTTTTACTTTTTCTTTCTTTTTGCCACGTTTATCAATCTGACTTCTTCGTTTAGGCTGGGGTTTCTGGTGCTCCAGTGACTGCATGGGAAGGTTATGATTCTGCATGGACAGAAAGATATATGAACTTACCTAAAAATAACCCAGAAGCTTATAAACTTGGATCAGTAATGAACTATGTATCAGGTTTCCCTGACGAGTGCGTGAAAAAAAAAGAGCAAGAAACCTCTTTTTCTTTCTTCTTTTGTCTGTTGCTGTCCACGAATGATATCTACCTTTGTTTATTTTATTATATTAGAGATGATAGGTTACTAATTTTTCATGGACTCATTGATGAGAATGTTCACTTTGCACATACATCAGAGCTTATTTCTGAATTAATTCAGAAAGGAAAACCTTACAGCCTAAAAATACTCCCAAAGACAAGACACGGATTTAACAATACTGCAACTCTAGTACGTTCTCATCTTTTATTATATATATACACATTTTTTTGTATTTCCATGACCCTAAGACAACTGTATTTTTAGATATACAGAGAACTTGAGACACTCAAGTTTTTTGTAAAGAATGTTTAAGTAGAAATTACAAAATTGGTGGTACCAAAAGACAGATTATGTAATTCCAGGAACAAGACTTTTTTGTTGCTCTACGAGTACCGTAGAAGCCAAAATTAATAAATGTAACTGGACATTTCTTTTTGGCTACAGTTAACGCAGTGAATCCCTTTTATCAATGTACAGATGGTAATAAACAAGTTTTGGTTGCCTTTTACAAAGACATTAAATTACATGCTACAATGGTCATGTGGCATGCGTGAGTTTCCAATCTACAGTTATAAGCAGTTCTTGCAAATAACTAAACAGCTAGAAAACAGAACCACGGAACATGGTAAGCGCAAATTGCAATGAGATTTCTTAGTTGATTTGACAACGAACAGTTATGCTAGTTTAAATTAGTTGGGTGAAGTACAACACTTTTAATATTGCCGTGACCCGGCCTCTTACTACTGATGAAGTAGCTGAGAGTCCTATCATATGATCCACTTGAATGTTAAGTATGGACGTGTACGTAGCCACGTACTGCTATGGCTCATCCTCTGCAGAATTTCTCAGTCGCTAAATTCACGGAATGATGTACAAAAATATAGAGTCAAGGCTCGGGCTACCCATAATATCTATGGGTCGGTTAACCCGACACCCGACACATGACCCAATCCAATATTTTGCCATCAAAAATGTAGCAAGCTCCAAATTCACGTGGTTTACTCAAGCTTTTGGTTTTAAGTTATCCAACACTTAAAGCACGATCTTATGGACAGGGCTGCTGCAAGGGTTCAAGCCTAAGGTACCACCGGAGAGAGAATAATGGCAACAAAGGTAAAAACCTTACGTTTGGCATTGTAACCAATACAATTTAGATCAACGAGCAAAAACCGACTCTATCTCGCTTGTTACAGCTTCCCTTAGAGCTACAACTTGATATCATAGATTTTGGCGTTGATATATACATGTTGTGGCCCCTGTTATCTAAACAAGCAGCTACGAGCACTCGCTTCAATAAGAATTTAGAAAAACACGGTGAGCACAAAATGTGGTATCTTAATGGACACTTGCGGAAGACGTGTATGTATAAGAATGGTAAAAGAGAAGGAGAATATAGAGAGTACCAGCATAGAGTTTTGAAAGAAAGGTGTCAGTATAAAGATGGGAAAAAAGAAGGAAAGTGTTCGATTTGGCAGAGAGGAAAGTTACAAGTAGAAGTGTACTACAAAAATGGTTTGTATGAAGGAGAGTACAAGTCATGGCATAAAAATGGTCAGTTAAAGGAAGGTTGTTATTATGTCAAAGGTAAACGAGAAGGAAGCTACAAGGAGTGGAATAAAGATGGTAAATTGAGAACAAAGGCATTTTATTCTAACGGCAAGCTTGATGGAGCGTACAAGGAGTATTTTAAAGGTACTTTGGTGCTTCACCATAACTACTTAAAAGGTATCTTCCATGGAGAATTTAGATCTTGGTTTAGTAATGGACAATTGTCCAAGAAATGGTCGTTTAAGAATGGATTGAAAGATGGACAGCAAGAATTTTGGAATAAGTCAGGTGTATTGGTAAAGAAATGTTATTTTGTGAATGATAGATTACATGGCGAACTGAGGCAGTGGCGAGAAAATGGACAGATTCATAAAACTCACTTTTATAAGCACGGTAAAAAGGAAGGAGAGTATAAGGAGTGGTTTGACAATGGTCAATTAGAAAAGGAATGCACTTACAAGAATGATCTCAAAGAAGGAGAGGAACTTTGTTGGAAGACAAGTGGTGAATTTAGTGTGCGATACTTCTATAGAAGGGGCCGTAGACAAAGGTTTGGAGGGTCAAGAACTAAATGGTTGTTAAGTAAAGTGTTTGGGAACCCAAGCTTATGAAATACTAATGAAAAAACAGCCAATAAACCATAGTGTAGTGCAAGTTCCTTGGGTTTTTTTAGCAATATTTCACTAACGAGCCTACTGAGTACGAAAATCAAAGGGATCCCAATACACTCAGTGTCACTCATGTTTTGTGAAAGAGTGATTCATCTAAACGTAGAAGGTCACTGGAAAAGGAAGGCAATAACCTAGGAAATTCTTTAGGCAACTTAAGCACTTTAAGCCTGAAGGCCATAAACGCCCATTTCTATCAAAAAGAGTTCACACCTTGTCGCTATGATCAAATTGTTATCAATTGTGGCTATAGCTGTTTTCTTTGTAGCTTTAGACGCTAATCAGTACGGTAGATGCTAATCAGTACGGTAGATACCAATTCTACTGTAAGTTCACTATGACAGCACAAGATATCTTCAATGCAGCTGTACAATACCCTAAACTACAACGTAAGCTGTACCTCGATTGGGCGATTATTGTAACCCGTGAACCGTACACTATTCCTTTCTATGCCACTCGTATTCGATTTCATACATTAGGAGATAAAGATACTTATAATTCTTCTGACGTAATGCTGGTTCAAAACTTCTTAGAAAGTGGTGAACCTGCTCGCGAACCTGACAAGTTTCATGAATACTACCAGGACTTCAAGATACCATTAGATACAAAATTTTTTGATGCAATAAATACACAAGAAGGAACTTTTGCTTTGATGAGACTTCTTGGATATCCATATACATCCCAACTTAAGAATGGTACCTCCCAACTTTTCTTTCATTGTTACACATTGTTTAAGTCCGCATGTACTCTAAAATAGAGTAGTATACATGTTGTAGTGGAGCGGCTCACTCAGCAACATGGTAGCTTACTGCTATGAAAAGACAAGCCCATTTATTGGTTTTTTGAGACACTTACTGACACTCTTTAGCAAATTCTACAGCTATCACTGCTCTCCCATGGAAAGCACTGAGTTCATTGAGAGGCACTTATATTTGGGATGACTACCAAATGCACTTTGAACCACAAGAATTTAATGGTTTATCTTTTCATTTCAATTGTACTTGCGGCAGTATGCAATATGACCCTATTGATCCGCCTAATTCAATAAGCTTAGTTTAATAAAACTCCATTACACTTTCACTACTGGATTCTATGCTCAACCCTCATAATTGTAAACACTGATGAGTGTTGTATTAGCGATTACAAAACAGTCAGAAAATGAAAAACAACAAATTGAATTCCTTTTTTCAAAAGTTTTCTGAAAAGTTGCCAGATTTCTACTTCATTTTATCCAGCGAAATTGTCAAACAACAATGCCACCTAAGAAGAAGGACTTACATAGAAAGAAGAAAGTAACGATACCACCAAAGAAGAAGAAGAAAAAGGTTGCGAAACAGCCTATTGAAGGCGGTGTTTCGTACGTTCAACTTCTTTCCCTTGTCAAAAAGGTACAAGACGTGTTAAATAGCGAAAAGAAAGTCATACACGGCGAGGTACAACAAAAAACACAGTTTGTTTCCTATTTTCGCGCCAGGCTTATTATTTGGGTTTAGAGCGGTATAGACTTATTTGATGAAGTGACAGAAGAGCTTCAAGGGATTGAACCGAAGCTTGCTACTTGGAAAACTCAAATTGAAGCAGAGGTACTTCTTAACACATTATATCGTTGATTTAGTAATCAGTAATAATACTCCGACACCTAAAAAGCCGGTTGCTTTGTTTTCAAGGTGATTACTCTAAACGACGTTTTTAGATCGCCAAAATAGATGCTAAGAAGCCCTGTGTCATAAATGAGGCGCCTTTAGAGATTATGGTTAAGATTCTAGAAAACCTTCATTTACTTGAGCGAAACGGGCTTGAGCTTGTTTCTAGACAGTTCAACGATGCTCTTAGCATTGTTAAACGTAAAACGCTTGACTTTTACAGGTAACACCTTCGTTAAAAGAAATCAACGCTTCCTCATCTCACTTGCGCTTGTAGATGCTGGGATATAACTGATGGTCTTGTATTATCAATGGTTAGATCAGCCAGTGACACTTTAGAGTTCTTGAGGTGCGTGAGGACTCCCAACAAACCAAACGTTTTCTTTTTGTCACGTGGTATTTTTTTGCTCTTAGATTCTCTCGAGACTTATACCCTAGAATAGTTTGCGTGAGTGCTGGTGGATATCTCAAGCTACTGTTATAGAGTGTATTAGTATGTGTCCTAATCTATTACATCTGGATCTTGTTGGATGGGAGTGCTCTGGTCCGCAAGGCAATGTGACCTCTCTTTTTAGAGCGATTAAGAAGAATATCAAATTAACACATCTTGGGTTCGTTACTTCAATTACAGTGTCTACTCTTTATTAATCTTATATTACTATGTTAACAGTTTACCTATTCGCTATAAACCCGCTGCTAAGAGTTTACTGAAGTCACTAAAGATACCTTCAGTGATACATATTGAGTTACATTATTGTACTTTTATTATGAACGACTTGCATACTTGTTTTCCTAACTTGGAGACAATAAAGTCAACGTATTCTCTGGCTTTTGATAGTGTTTCTAAAGCAAATAAGTGCAACACTTTAAAGGTAAGCCAGAACAGAACCACAAGGTAGTTGCTGTAGACATTGATTAACTTTTTTTTTAAGTCGTATATTGTTAAACTACCAGTGACGTCCATTATTCCATACCAATGCTATAATATCAATGGTACACAAGAACTACCTTCTGGCGATGATGTGAAAGCGTGTAATTTTTGCAAAAGGTGGCTACCTGTACGTCCACGCATTTAACAAAAACTAACTGTTTTTTTTCTTACCTTTTTTTTTTTTAGAAGTTTTTGGCTTCATGGCACATGAAGAACTTGACTCGTTTATCAATGGCAATGGGATCTATTAAAATAAACTTGAAGATGTTATCTGATAGTTTACCTAACCTACTAGATCTAACAATTCAATCAGGTGGGTTACCCTGCATGCAGGGCTTGTAATCACCCCGACGTTTTCTTGGGTGTTTTTCTTCGTACTTTTCTTCATTTGGTGTCCACTGTTCTCTTTATTAACTTGATTTTTTTCATAGGTAACAGTAAACACAGACCTTATGGTATAGCTATTGCGGGAGGTTTATCTTGCCCATCAGGCTCCATAAGTAAGACTTACTTTCTTTTCTTATGGCCTACTTAAGTACAAACTAAACCATCTTTTCTAAACACTAGCTTTATTCCCTAAATTGGTTCGTTTGAATTTAACTCTGAATGAGCTTGGTATAACAAATGCATCAATGTTCATCAACAGGCAAGCGTTCATTTTGTACAAAAACTACAACCTTAAGGCAGGACAACTATTTTATTGAAAAAAAAAGTCTCACGTGATTGGTTGGTACTAATAGTACTGTAGTTTACCAGATTCAATACGTGACCTAGAACTTGTGATGATTGTAAATACGAAACCTTCCAATGAGGCAATTGCCGGTAATCAATTTTTGTCATCGTGTACTATGTTGTAGATGACTCTAACTCCTTTAACAGAAGCTGATTTAATCGAACTGTTGATTCGATTGGATTTGAGAACTTTGAAGGTAAGTTTTTAGCGTATTTTATTAGCCGTTTAATGGCTGATCTAGTGCCTTTAATTGAAGGAAGTAACTAATAGTTGTAGCTTGGTGTCATGCCATCAATGGATAGTGTGTATAATCTACCAGATTGGGGAAATGGAACAACAGCTTTTCCTAAATATACAGCAGTTGTTACAGATGAACTTATTGATAAATTGTGCTCTTCTAGATCGAATAATATAACTACTCTGGGATTGAATAATTGCGCACAATTGACAGACTCATCTATGGATAAACTAAGCCGTAAGAAACAAGAGAAACTTCTTGGAATGCTTTTTTTTTTTTTACCTTCATTCTTCATGTCTTTGAATATCGTGGATTATTATCCACAAAATTAGGTTGCACAGTCTCTTTTTGGTGAAGACTTTATATCTTCATTCAACTGTCAACCTATTGAGCTTTTATGTTTGAAGGATTTCTTTCTTTTGCAAAATCCTGATGTTCTTAACTTGAGGACGACAATTTCTTTTGAACTTTAACATGTGATTTTCTAAATCTTACTTTGGTGTTTTAGGTAAATTTGCAGAAGGCCTTGAATCGTTATCTTTGATGAACATTGTTAAATGTTCTTCTCAAGGCGTTGCTGATTTTATTGGTGCTAGTACAAACTTAAAAGAACTCACTCTTTTAAGTCGACTCACCGGAGACTCTGTGTTTGTTGCTCATTCAATCTCAGAAGTATTGGACCACAACAAGTACGTTCATCATCACGTCTTTATTTCTCAATACTCCATAAACTATACTAGCTTTGGTATTAGTTTAAAGGAGTCAGACGGCCTAATGCTCTACTTTCTTGGTGGAACTTTTTTTTTTCTCATAAAATTCTTAGGCTTTGGTTTCTTCGACTTGGTTTATATGAAGCAATGAATGAAGCTCTTAATATTATACAAGGTTTGTTATTATATATTATCAGCGCACTGTAGGTCTAATATATTTTTGTTTAGGGTCTTGCTTGAGACGTGTTGTCATTTTTAAACCAACTGAGTTTACTTTTGATGCTCTTCATGGATTTATTACTAAATCACCAACACTTAGAAGTATACATATAATATCTCAATCGCAAAGAAGAAGAAAGAAATACTGGGAGTTGATGAAAGGGTACACAAAAACGCATTTACATCTTTTTCTTTTTGTGAGACTTTTTTTTTTTGAACGTTTTTCTTCCTTTTTACGTCCTTACCTTTACCTCTTATCCTATCCTTCAAATAAGAAAATACGTATCAATACATAAATTACTACTAATTTTTTTATGTGTCACACATAGTTTTTTTGTTTGGGGTGACGATAAGGAGCCTTAACTTCTTTTTTTTTTTTTTGGTTAAACAATTATTGTCTTTTGACTTTTTTATTTCTAGCGCACTTCAAACATGTAAAAGAGATGGTTTAAGGATTTACCTTTATTGGGATAAAATCTATAACTTGAATCCACGTCCTATGCTTCTGGGTAATGTGCACCCATCTTATCTTGATCTTCCTATAACATGTTGTAAAGATTTTGCATTGAAATAAAAATACCAAACACCTTTTTTTTACACCACATCACGTGATTGATAAAGTGTGACAATAGAAGAGTATCACTAACAGCGATACATTGTTAGTATAATAAATACGAGTGATACTGTAGAAACTTAAAGGAAGGACAACTAACAAACAACTGCTTTTTTGACAACTATGAACTACTGCCAAATGGAAAAAAACATCGCAAATGCTTTCATAAAACAGAATTATAACCGTGTGCAAATAAATAAATTGATGACTGAACACCTTAAGTGACTGTTACAGCTTTCAAGATACCATGGTTTTTTTGGCTGTAGCCAGGATCCACATTAAAGCTAGCAGCAAGAGTGACAGCATAAGGTACGAGATTGGCAACTTTGGAGCCCATTAATGGGTTTGTGGTAATAGAAATGGCGACTCCTCTGCAACTCATCTTAACCAAAAGTAACCAAAACAAACAATATTTGTAGAGAAGAAGTGCTAAAGGTACAAATCTTATATTAAGACTTTTACATACATTCAGATAATAATTTTCATGGATGGTCTTTCTCGACCCTACTAAGCTGTAAGTGGTCACGTAGTATCTCATCAACTCTATCAGTCTCTGCAACACAAACAGCCATAGGTACTAATCCAGGTTCACCCTTGATAGAAGGCCATTGTACAACAATAGAATTAGTACCCTCCATATCTAAGAACAAAATGTAAGCAAAAATACAAATCCAAGAAAAAGGCCTTCCTAAAGCACAAAACAAAATAATTTTTATATCGTTGCTATATAGCCTTTGTATTATAACAAAGGCGGCCAAAAACAAACAGAAAATAAAATAAGTTGTGGGTTATTGGGGTGTGGAAACTCACAAGAAATAGAAATTTTGACAAAAAAGACGTACCATAAGGTTCAACCCTACCATTAGGATCTTCGTCGTCATTAGCATTATGAACGTCCATCAACCTCTGTAACCGATCAAAAGGCATGATAACATCATTTGGTCCAGAGAATACCCTTGATTAAGAAAGAAATTTAATACCAAAAAAAAAATAGCAAAGTTTTGTTTTATAAAAAATCTCGCTCGCTATTTTTCATCCCTTACGACAACACTAAACAGTAAAGAATACTGATAACACAACCAGATATTCTTTTGTTTAGAACAAACACAAAATAATTTAGAACTAGTTTTTTGTACTGTAGACAGGTAACACCCGTTTTGGAAAAAAATTAAAAAAAAATGCCAAATAAAAACATACCCATTCAGTCGTGGTCTGATTATATAAAAAACAGTCCAAACCATCACTGCAGTTATAATCTCGTTTGCTGAGATGCTTATCCAATTAAGATACCAAAGACGCATGATACGCATGGAATTAACCTGAAAAAAACAAGATTTTAGCTAAAAAATACTTCCAAAAACAAAAAGAAGCTACCAAGTGACGTACAAGAAGTATAGAGCCAAGGTATAACAACACTGATCCTCTTAGTGTATTAAACATTACTAACTTAGTTACAAGATGTGATATATCTACTGTGCCATTGGCACCACGTAAAAGAGTCATTTGTGCTTCTATCAGCCTAACAAAAAAAAGATAAGTCTTTGACTCAAAGAGATAACCGTAGCAATCAATTACGTACCGTTTGTTCCGTGATATGCTAGTAAAGATTTTCGGAAGCATAAAAAAGTACATAATCATAAGACTGAGGAAATAATAGTCACTATTATAGAAAGAGAAGAATAGCAAGAAAGATAATAATACAACAACCATTACTACAACTGTTCTTATCTCATGCATAGGTAGACCTGCACGTGTTATACGCCATCCTATAAAATAAAAAAATAAGCAACAAATAATAACAAGAGTACAAGTAACAAGCAATAAGAAGAGTAACGAACACGTAAAACAACAACCAATATTTTTCAAAAAAAAAAAACTGAGAGTGTAATTCAGAGATTCTTCAATACAACTAGCGCAAGTACCTTTTGCTATCAGTAAAATAGCACAAAAAAATAATGTTTCAGCTACAGCATAAACAAAGCTCCTAAGGACACATAGGTTACCAAAAAAATGAAAAAAAAATGTAAAAAAAACACTCGCAAATAAAAACTGACTTACCTCATATAAGATAGAGAATCATAGCGTTTTCCTTCTTTAGCATAAATACGATAATATACAGCATCAATAACAACAACAGTAAGCTTTAAAAACGCAATAGTAGCAAAGATTGAGTGCATAGGTGTCCTAGTAATACATACATCGTTAGTACTTATCCAAAAGGCTTAATAAACCAGGTAATATGTTAATGATAACAGTTTATCATATACGCTATTTCATGTGTTTTTAAATAAAATTGAATTTGATCAAACAAAGATAAGGAAGAATTTTTTTTGGAATTCAAAAAAAGTAGTTGTGATGAAGGCAGAAAACATTTTTTTTCGTACCTGTTCTTTCTACCAGCGATTATGAATACTCCACCAAATACAATAAGCATAACCCATAGATGAGATAAGTAAAAATACAATTTTGGTAAAGGTTCAGACCCCAGAGGAAGCTAGTAATGATTGATTAGAAAAAAAATGAAATTAAAAAAACAATGAGCTGTTTACCTCTTGGCCACCTGGGTTTAGTAGTTGATACGATATATCAACAGTGACTGGAACCTTTGCTGCAAATTGTAAGATAAAAGCCACGGAAGGAAGAAAGGAAGAAGAAGAAGAAGAAAAAGAAAAAGAAAAAACAAAAGAAAAAAACTATGAATTGTAATCAAACATTTGACATACGTCTTCCTTTGCTACAGTGTACAAGTATCAAATGATATAAATCCTTATGCGTTATTGTTACTGGCGCTTTCATCTCTAAAAAGTAGTTTAGATAAAGTAACAGACAAGAAGCACTTCATATGGCCACAAGAAAAAAACGAAACGTTTTACAAAAAAAACATGAAAGCATATTTTCTTCAAACTAACAAACGGCTTTTTGTCGAAATTCGGCATTCGTTCGAGCCAGAAATAGGCAAAAAGTTATATTATACCGGTTGATAAATCAAAGAAACGACACCGCGATTGAATCTGAGAGCCAGCTATAGAGATACATGAGTTATAAGGAAGCTAATAACACAAAAAAAAAAAACGCTCAGAAATAATAAAAAAAAATGTTACGAGGCTCGTACAGTTACAGACTGCTGGGTCTTTTTGTGAAAACCTCAATGTTAGCATTCGAGTGTACTCTTTCAGACCACAGACCATAACTTTTACAAATGACGTCTCTGTTGATGGCTGTACTGTACCATTTAGAGAAATAGTACCGTCTAAGAAAGGTTAGCGCCCAACGATCGCAGTTCACTTCAAAAGTGAAACCCAAAAAAAAAGCGTGACGTTTGTCCGTAAACCTGTACATACGTGCGCCAAAACCAAACTCCTCAAACGTGACTAAGTTGCGCTTTGTGCTGAGCTTCTTGTGTTGTTGTAATGCGTTCATTTTACAAATAAATAGAGCCAATGTTAACAGTACCACCATTTTATGGCACATTCGTGCGTTATTGGAGCGGAGCATCTGCGCATGAGTTAATTCGTGACGCGTATAAATTGAGCAATATTAAAACCCTCCAATAAAGCTATCTCTTGAAGGGGTTAAAGAATGGAAAAAAATAAGCCAACAAATTCGCAACAGCATAATATTATCTCCTTTAATGGTAGCCTTAGGCTTTGTCGTACCATACGTTTCTCCACACCAATCGTTTTATTACCAATGGTGCGAATTCAAGTAAGACAAAGTCAAATACAACGAAAGAATTGTTTGTAATGTTTACTACATCTCGTACGCAACGCGTAAGCCCTAACGCAATGCTATGTACAACACTGATACACTAACTACAAAAACGTTTATTAGCGTCAACTGTCGACGTAATATCACGAATGCTTACAGCAGAGCGTGCACAGTCTAAACCCGAACATTTGATTTCTCTACAATTTTTTTT
This sequence comes from Trichosphaerium sp. ATCC 40318, assembly GCA_038496445.1. Classification (NCBI taxonomy): domain Eukaryota; phylum Discosea; class Flabellinia; family Trichosidae; genus Trichosphaerium; species Trichosphaerium sp. ATCC 40318. The sequence continues at coordinate 111,715 of JALMLS010000130.1, read as the reverse complement.
TCACTGACTGTTTGGCCATCATTCGCATTTTGCAAGTCGCTACGAGATGGGTAGTACACCCAACAACACCAAAACAAACAAACAACGTTAATGAGTGTTATGTACAATTTTCTTTAGTATGATTTACAAGGTTTGCTATTGCACGCGAACAGCTTCGCGTGGGCAAAGATCGAATAGATCTTGCATCATTTCATATTTTTTTAGCCGTTGCTCCTTCATCTTTGAGCTAAAGGATATGTATCGTTCGTCTTTAGTGTTAACTGTATATCCTAGGTCTTCCCAAAGGCGTAGCTGATCTTTAAATTCACGATTTGGGCAGACGTTTGGTTTTAAGCTTTGTAGTTTCTTATACGCTCTCTCGAAACATATTTTATCCTTTTTCATCATGTACCTAGTTAAAGGCGTAAGTTTAAGCAAACAAAAATACAAAAAAAGTAAAGCGAAAATAATTTGTTGCGCGATTGTGTACTTCTCGGATACACTCGGGTAGCGCAATAGCGTTATTTTTTTAGTAGTTTTTAGCTAATTTCGCGCTAAAAAAGTGACGTACGCTAAAACGACAGAAGCAGATCGTGAAATGCCTGCCTTACAATGAACGTAAACATTTCCGTGTTTCAATCGCTCGTCAATGTAGGCGCAACCTAAAGGCCAAATTAAGAAACAGTAATTCGCTGGGGTAAAGAACCTTACATTGGTCAAAAAACTGTATGATATTCTCTTCTTCGTTATCTACTATCTGTATTGTGAAATCTGGGTAATGCTACAGTAAGTGTTAGCCAACAATTTCGAGTAGACGAAAAATAGAATTCATTAAAAGGCACTCAGTGGCGCGGAAATGGACGTACGATAGATTTTTCGAAGTTACGAGGCAGACCATAGCCAACTGTGGGTTTTAATGTTAGATACGCTTACGATGAGGTACTGTGTTGTATTCCGTACCAGGTAGGATGCTTTTAATTTTATTCTCCGACAAAACGTTTTGCTCGCGTACTTTTAATTCACGGCCTAAAGCTTGGTTAGAACGCACGGAAAAACTTACTAAACTTGTACTTACCGAGGTAAAGGCCTTCTAGTATTTTAACAGCAGGGTTTTTTGTGTACTTGTTCATTGTAGGAATACGGGAAGAGTGCTTTGTTATGTGATATGTGTAAATTAATGGTAATTTTCTACCTCAAATGACATTTACATCCATAAGTTACGGTGTTACGATATGCAATAGTAAAGCGCTTGTGTTTACACAGTCGCCGAAGTACTTCAAAGTGTACTTAAGACAGTTTGACCACAACTATTTTCAGAGAAGTAAACGCCAACCATCGTTTATACAAAATGACCGCTCGATTCGCAGTAATTGGTGCAGGAGTATCCGGATTGACATGCGCGGCTAGGCTTCAGGCTTCTGGTATAAAAGTACGTTAATATTTGAACCCTGCGCTGAATGTTGGCCTGTGGTAGTATTTAATCTGATGTTGAGCGTTATTAATTGTATTTAGGTCACAGTTTACGAAAAGTCACGAGGACCGAGCGGCAGGCTTGCTACTAAGCGTGTTACTGATAAAGATGGCGTTGACATGCATTTTGATCATGGAGCTCAATATTTCACGGCTAGGTACAAAGAAATACCTGAAGCGCACCCAAGCTAACTAATTTTAAAGGGATGGTGAATTTAAACGGTTTGTAGAAGAAATGAAAGAAGCTGGCAAGGTAGCACCTTGGAAAGGAATGATAAAGGTCGGTACACGCGTTTCTTCCATTTTTTAACAAAGTGTAGGTATATGACGGAGCAAAACTGAGTGGTCCTAAAGATCAGACTACAGAGCGTTTTGTAGGCGTGCCACGAAACAGGTAAATACCAACACACAATCACAAGCTAACATTTAGAACCATAGCGTTATTGGTAGATATTTAGAGAGCAAATTAAACCCAGGCTCGCTACATTTCTCAAAAAGGTAATTTCAAAAATCCCGCGAGCGGACAAATACTAGTATCAATTAAATTTACGATGACAGGGTCGGAAATATAAAAAAGCTTACGAGTGAGAATAAGTGGCAACTTTTTGCAGAGGATAAGTCCCTTTTGGGCGCTTTTGATGGTGTTATTGTACGAGTTTTTCACTTTTTTCGAAAACTTTTCTTCAAAAGTGTTAACCCTTTTTTCTACAAAAGGTATCTGCGCCAGCTCCGCAAACTGTATTGCTTTTAGATGAAATGCCAAAAATGAGGGATATCATAGCGTCCCAAGTGAGTTTAAACTGTTAAACAGTTGATAGCGTTTAATACGGTATTAAGGTCAAGATAAAACCTTGTTGGGCTGTTATGGTTGCATATGAGGAGAAACTCAAGTTAGATTTCGATGGGGCTTTTATAAATGAGAATCCTGTTCTCTCGTGGATATGTCGCTCTAGCTCAAAGGTACAAAAAAAAAGAAGTTTCACTGGTAAATCTAACACATTTTTTAGCCTGGAAGACCAAATACTCGTGATTGTTGGGTTTTACATGCCTCTTCTGAGTGGTCTACTACAAATCTTGAGCTTACATTCGATAAAGCTGCAATAAAGATACGCGAAGCTTTTGAACAAGTAAGATTCTAAATTTTGTAAATTTGACACGTGTCATTACAGTTTGGTTAATTTATCCTAGCTAACTAACGTAAATACAAAACCTTGCTTTGTACAGGCACACCGCTGGAGGTATATATATTACAATGTGTCAATATTGATTTTTTTTTCCCTTCAGATACTCAATACCATCCCAAATGTTGGAAGAAAGGTTTCTGTATTCAGATAATATTGGTGTTTGTGGTGATTGGTGTGGGGGTCCTAGAGTAGGCGGTGCATACATGTCTGGTCTTAAGCTTGCGGAACGCGTCATCGAAACGTCACAAAAAGCGAAAGTTTAAGTAAGGTCTATTAAGTCATGTTGACACGTAAGCGTTGTGTAAAATTAAGAAATAAATCGTTGTAACAAGGCTACAGCATGTCGTTGGGCTGCGCTGGATTACTAGCGCTTCTATGCGTATTTATTAACATACAATCTGGTCTTTCTATTGTTGGTATTGATTATGGCAGCGACAACTTTAGAAGCGTCCTTTTAAAGCCTGGGTCAATGGCCGTTGTGTTAAACGAGCAATCAGGTCGTGCAACTCCGTCAGTTGTCGGATTCAAACGAGATCAGCGTGTATTTGGTTCAACAGCGTGGAACTTGGTACGGACGCTATTTATCACTTACTAGTATTTTTTAACACGTAATCATGCCGTTCTGTCATGTTTTGTGCAAAACATACCTCAAACACTACCAAAACGCTAACCATGCGTAGCTTAGCAAGGACCCGCAATCTACGTTTATTTTCGCCAACCAACTGTTCGCAAAGACAAAGGATCACCCTTATGTACAAAAAATCAAGCACCACTTGCCGTATTATGAGCATTTGGTTGAATTAAAAGATGAGAACGATAATGCGTACCTGGCCATTAAACATGGTACGTACAGATCTCCGCACAGCTTTTGAACACTTTTGATCTAAAGTGACGCGTCACTTTTAGTTTTAAATCATCTTTGTCCTAAAGTCTCTAATTATGGCGTAGGTAACGAAACATACAAACCAGAGGAACTTGTAGGCATGCAACTCATGTCTATTCGCAAAATGGTTAAAGCAAATGATGGTATTGGCATAAAGGATGTTGTGCTTACTGTACGTTATTTAACAGCGTAATCATTGTTTATTACGCTTGCTAAGCTTCAGTTTTACTAAATTAAAAAGGTACCTGCGTATTACACGCATTTCGAGCGTCAGGCCCTTTTACAATCTGCTCGCCTTTCAGGGCTTAACCCATTAGCTCTTATCAACACTCACACAGCACGTACGTTCTTCTGCTTTAGATATCATAGCTGCATTTGTGATGATTTTTGTTTTGTTATTTTTTTTTTTCTTTTGGCTTTCGTCTGTTCTAATAGCTTTCTTTGTTAGTTGCTGTAAAGTATGGTATCGAAAGAACTTTTGATGAACCTGAGATAGTGTTCTTTTTTGATTTTGGACACTCTGGCCTAGAAGTAGCACTAATCAACTTTACTAATAGCGTTGATAAATATAATAAAACTATCAGTACGAATGGTTACTCTTTTAAGGAGAATTCAATTAACGAGTTGTAGGTCAGATGAAGGTGTTATCTACTGCCTGGGACTCTAATATTGGTGGAAGAGACTTCACATACAGATTAGCTGACTGGATTGAACAGCGTGTGTTGATGGATAACCCAGAGATTAAATTGACAGCAAAGTACTTGTTTTGGAAAATTAACATCATTTTTAACCTTTTTTTTTTTTCATTATTTGTTTCTTTTGTCTATGTATTTCAAGAGGTTGACAGTTACCCTAGGGTCAAGGGAAAAATATTCAAGAAAGCCATGAAAACAAAGAAAGTTCTTTCAGCCAATAAACAAGCTGTCATCAATGTACATCTTATACAGTTTATTCTTATTATTTTTTTCTTTCTTCTAACTTTTGTTTTTTTTCTCAGCTTGAAAGTCTTTCTGGCGACTATGATTTCCAAGGTAAAATCACCCGAGAAGAATTCGAAGAGCTTAACGCAGATTTATTCGCACGTGTAATGCCTCAAGTCGAGAAAGCCATCCAAAACAGTGGTACGTATTACTATATAAGTGTACACGTTCTTATATTATTAAGGTGCTGCTAAGAGTGATATTCGTTATATTGAGTTATTTGGTGGATCAAGCCGTATTCCTAAAGTACAAGAAATGCTCAAGACATATTTCAACAGGTAACATTCTTTTCTTGCTTTCAGTTGGTTTTTTTTTTGATTATTTTTGACGTATGGTGGATTTACTGACTTGGTTACTACCCTAGAGATACATTAGATAGACACATAGATTCAGCTGAAGGTGCTGTTTTTGGTGCAGCTTATTTTGCCGCGTTTTTATCGTCCCATCACATCATCAAACCTTTTAAAATTAAGGATGCAACACCTTACCCAATACAACTAAAGATCAACTCTAACACTGTACAATATTTTTCTTATAATTATAAGCAATCTAGTAAAAATAAGGCTAAGCTTCTTTTAGGTTGGTGAAGATAAGTTGGATAAGCTTGCTACTTTGTTTAAACAAGGTAATCGTCTTGGAACAAAGAAGACTATTTCTTTCTACACAAATGATCCTTTCTCTATGGAGTTATCCTATGAAGACTCTTCAGTATTACCTGAGTCAACACAGTACGTTTTAAGAGTTTAATGTATGGCGTTTATGACGCTGTTTGTCTAACTGTTTATGAAGGAAACTAATTGGTAAATACGAAGTTACTGGAATTCCTAAGAAGGAGGACTATAACTTTACTAATGATGCACCAAAAGTCCATGTTGTATTCCGTTTGAATCCTTCTGGTATTGTTTACATTGACTCTGCTGAAGCAGAATTCAACGTCATTGTACAGGTTAAAGCTAGTACGTTAACAGTTGTTTGTTTTTTGAAAAAAACCTCGCATACAGTTTGATTGACTTTATGACTCATTCTGATGTCCTACTTAGAAGTGAATAAGACCACAGAAAACACTACCGCTACTATAGAGACTGAAGCATCTACTGATGGCGAAAACGCTAAAACAGCAGAAGAAGATGCTAAAACTACCGAAGAACCTGCAGAGGATAAAAAGGAAGAGAAAGATAACGAAGCGTAGGTCTTAACACATGTTGGGTACTGTCTAATGGTTTTTATAGTGATGCACAAGAATCAACTGAAGAAGGAGAATCTAAAGGAGAAGAAACAGAAGACGCAAAGGAAGAGGAAAAAAAAGAAGAAGAAAAAGAAGAAGAAAAAGAGGAAGAAAAAGAGGAAGAAGTGCCTATGAAATCAGTAAAGAGAACAAGACGTGTTAAGCTTACTATCGAGAAAGATGAATATCTTGGCTTAACCGAGACGCTTATGAAGGAAGGCAAAGAAAAGCTTCGTGCACTCAATAAGAAGGACAAGTGCGTAGAAGTTTTTTTTTTGGAACAAATCACGTGTTTTATTTTCTCGTTTTTTTCTTATTTTCTATTGAAATGTGTTTGTTCTAATTGTATTGTAGGGACCGTCAAATGACTGAAGAATCACGTAATGCGCTTGAAACGTTTTGTTATGAAACAAAAGAAAGCCTATATGATGATATCATTGTTCTTCACTCTACAGAAGAAGAACGTGAGGCGTTCTCATCCATTTTGTCTGAAGTTGCTGATTGGATTTATAATGGTGAGTTTTCGCTTGTGGTTTGCCACTATATTCACCTACAAAAGAATTACCTTTACTAAGTAGTATTTAGATGGTGCTAATGAGGGACATGTTGTTTACAAAGAAAAACTTGAAAACCTGACCAAGGATGGAGCTTCTATTTTTATGAGAGTTGAAGAAGTAAGCTACATCTTGATTATTTTTCTGATTTTGTTCTTACTTTTTTTTTATAGTCAACCAAGAGACCAGAGGCATTCTCTACTTGTAGATCTTTGATCAATCTAACACGTTCTGTTATGCCAAATGCTACATTAGTAAAGGACATCTCTGAGGAAGAGCTTGAGTCTATTTTGAAGCTTTGTGATGAAGTAGAGACTTGGTTGAATAAAAAGGAAGAGGCTCAAGCTGAGAAGCAACCACATGAAGACCCTGTTGTTATGAGCGATGCTATCAATTCAGAGTGTCAACCTATTCACTGGAGGACAAAAGCTTTGCTTCGTCGTGGAAAGAAGAAGCCTCCAAAGCCAAAAGTAGAGGAAACAGTACGCCTGGCTTTCTTTTATTGTTATTTATTAAATTCTATCAGGATGAGGCTGCGAATAAAACAGAAGGCGCTGAGGAAGCCAAAGAGTCAACTGGAGATGATAATACTGAACCTGTTGAACCTAAAACTGATGCCGAGCCTGTAGAAGAAACGTACGATCTTTTTTAACTTTTTTTTTTCCCGCTGTTGCTGCGTTCGCTTTCAGCGTTTTGTGTGACTTACGTTTTTAACGATTGTTTAGGACTGAACCTCCAGTTGAAGAAACTAAAGAAAGTACTTCTGAAGAAGGACAAGAAAACAAAGAAGAAGCAAAAACAGAGTTGTAATTTGAATAATAAATGAAAAAAAAAACTTTCCTTGAATTTAAAGAAAATCGACCTCTCTTTTTCACAGAAGAAAACTGGCGCTTAACGTACCCCATTTTAACTTCTGATCGTCATGAGTAAACGCTGTAAAACACTGCATCATAATGTGGAGCTTGCTCAGGAGTGTAGTCTCACTTTAGACACATTATACGCAGTTACACTCAAATAGCCAGAATAATAACGCTAAACAGCTAATAGGACGTATACGGCCTAATAATTCACCACCTTGACGTTAAAGACGCTGTATCGCTCTTCGCATCAAACACCCAATTACAGAAGGTATGTAGCTTCCCATAGTCGCACTGACAACAATTATTTGCTTAAATGTCTCAGATTATCACGTTAGAATGGCTATGGCATTTGCTCTTAAAACGTGATTTTACACATATCCTACCACTTATAGATGTAAAAGGAAGCAACACCGAAGTGTATAAGGAGCTCAGTACGAAACAGTCCATGGCGAAAAGTCAACAACATTGTCGCTCTTTTTCTTTGAATTCGTTTCAAAACGTGGATTTGAGTATCATTCAGCACTTAAATTTCCTTCTACCTTTGGAAGCGAAAAAGATGACAGATCCCAATGCTTACATGCTACACATACTAGTGAAGGGCGATTATGTGTAACAACAGAAAGCCAACAAGTTTGCATAGTACGAAACAAAATTTAATCACGTGATACATCAACTTGTGTACCTTTTTTTTAATTAAAATAGCTTCCAAACTATTAATATAGAATCTGATTTATTTTTAGACGGGTATTTGTAATCAGAAATGGCCATGGGATTCTTACGTATTTGATTTAAAAGTTGCTTATTTCGAAATGGAAATTATTAGTGGGTACATACAGTGATGACCAGTTTTATGATTGAGTTAAGGCTATCTTAGACATGGGTGTATAGGATTTGGTCCTGAAAGGTATGTGTTAACAGATGCAGTAGGATGGAGAAAAGGTATTGGATTTCATGGCGATGATGCAGGTAACAATACGATTGTATTCTTTTGTTGTTTTTGTGTGTTAGACTTGTTTTGATTCAAGCTCGTTATAGGAAAGTTCCATGGTTCTTCTACATGGCTCCAAAGTTTATTGTATGGCAATTGTAATACTAGGATACTTATTGGAAGTACTATAGGTTAGTTCACTTTGGTTTTTCCTTGTTTATATTCACTTGGTTTAGGGGCAGGATTGCTTGCAAATGGTTTTGCTTTGTGACTTTAGATGGTAACCTATGTGAACTTGGATCAGCTATATTTCCTGATGATGAAAGAAAGTCATTTCATGCTACTTATTCTCATTTTGTTAAAGTGAATCCTGAATGGGATTTGACAAATCCAAATGAATCAATTGAGTTGGTTAAGCGAAGTGATGGGTGTCCTTGTACAAATAAATAAGAATAACATTTTGATAACAGAGGTTCTCACTTGATAACTCAAGTTCAATTTTTTGTAAAAAAATAAGCTGTCTTAATGAAGGGTTTGTGTGATGTTTACTCTGTGCTTGTTGAAAGCAAATATGTCAACAACTCAACACCAATACATTATATCCAGCTAACAGCGATGCCTAACACAAATCAATAGCAAAGTTTTAGGGTAAGCTCAACTGTTTATTGTATGACAACGTAATAATAAAAACAGTAATCACGTTATTGATACCAACAAAAAATGTTGGTCAAGATCCATGTGGATTTTGGCAAACTGGGAGAGTGAGTTCAGCTGATTTTTTGCTGTTAAGTTTTTTTTACAAAACATCCAACTTAATTCAACACTAAAGCGATGTTACGTGCCTACACACAAGCGTACGTATATATTGACCTTGGGTTTTTTAAATATCTCCACTAGAACACGCTCTGTATCTGTCAGAACAAACGTCAAAACAACAAAACGATGCTACTCCTTGAAAACTAGCCGCTCAATCAATGTCTCTGAATATCCTCCTTCGAAACTCAACACCATTCTCAATATTGTGCCTCAAGGGTATAATATGGTAGTAGAACGCATGGGAAAGTTCCTAGCCGTTCAACCGTCAGGTACAAAGACCTTTAACAACAAAAAAAATTTGTTTTAAACTCAATGTTAGGATGGTTCTTAGCGATACCTTTTATTGATAAAGTTGCATACGTACACGATATGAGAGAAATGGTACAATAAAATATTATGCAATAATCGTGTCTAAACTCATCAGGCATTGTTCATCGAACCACAACTAGCCGTTACAAGGGATAACGTCAGGTTTGAAATAGTAACCGTTTACTATTAAACAGCCAAAAACTGACCAGTATTATTATTCTAGTGTTTATCTCTCAGGATATCTATACGTGCAGATTGAGGATGCACATGACGCTAGCTACAAAGTGCGTCGTGTATTGTATTCCATAACAATGATGGCCCAGGCGCTTATGCGTGCAGAATGCGGTAAAGTACGACCACAAAAACGATTTGCAAGTTTTTTATTTCTAAACTCATTTTTCTTTTTCGTGTAGCTTGAACTCGATGAACTCTTCCACAACAGAAAGACTCTTAACACAAACTTATTGGATGGTATGAAAGATGCTTGTACGAAATGGAGGTGTAACGTATTACGTTATGAAGTCACCGACATAAAACCTGATCCATTGGTGAGTTCACAGTTGTGCACGTGTTTTGTTTTCCTTACTTGTAATTTGTAGATCGCAAAGGCTATGGACAGACAAGCTGCAGCTGAGCGTAACAGAAGGGGAGAAGTTCTAGAGGCTACTGCAGAGAAACAAGGAATGGTATGTTTTCTGTAGTAGGGTTATTAATGAACGTTTTAAGAAAGATGTTAGGTTGAAGTGTCTGAAGGTCAAAGACAAAAAGATATCAACGAATCTGAAGGTATGAAGATTCGTATCTTAAATGAAACATCCGCACAAGCAACAACAATAAGACAGCTTGCTCAAGCTGAAGCAGATGCAACAAAAATGGAAGCTAGCGCTCAAGTACGTTCTAGAAAAAGAAATCAAAAAAAAACCAATCGATATTTTTTCTCACTGTTTCTCAAAAGGCTGAAGCTCTCGCTATTGTTGGTAAATCTCTTGTTAATGAGCAAGGAAAGAACGCCTTGAAGGCTAACTTGTCATCCGAGTACTTTAAGAGCTTTGAAAAGATTGTACAATCCTCAAACACAGTTGTGCTACCTCAAGATGTTGGTTCTGTAGATTCTGTTATTGGACGTGCTGTAACTCTTATGGGTGGCTTAGCAGGAGGAAAAAATTCAGGCTCTAAAAAGGATGAGTCAAATGATACACAGTAAACAACGAACAGCTTATCAAACTAGTTGATCATAAGATGAAGTATCGTTCAATTAATCATCAATTTATTCATTATAAACTAATCACGTTTTGAACTTTTGTACTTGAGACATCTCAAATGTTGTTTGTTAGGCGTCTTGCCAACGTTTTTCTTCCCAGACAGGAATGTATACATTGTCACTTGGTTTGTATGGTGTGGTTTTAAGACCAAATTGAGATCTCAATCCTTCAATGAATTCTGGAATACTTGCAAATATTTTAGGTTGCTGGCTTGAACTACAAGCACTTAATGGTTTCCTGAAATTAAAGAAATTAAAACAAGAATAGGATGTACCTGGTGTAATATCCTTTGCCAAATTGTCCTCTTATCCAAAAATGCTTGACACTAATAGAACTACCTCTTACCTCATTTACTGACAGCAAAAATGGATAACGGCGGCTAGGTTGTATGAAGTAAATGAAGTGAAAGATTGAAGATTTGCCAAGTAAGACAAAAAGTTGAACTCACTTTAGAAAAAATGTAACCATAAAGCCTCCTTCACCTAATACACTCAATAGGTACTTTACATCTCTTGATTCCATAGCTCCATGAAAATACCTACACGTCAGTAACCAAACAAAAAAAAAGAGCAAAGGAGAATACTTCTTATCATTTAGCTCCTTAATTGCTGTGAGTACATCTCGACAATATTTCTTTGAAAGAAAAGGACCAAAGAAATTCAATGTGAAATTCAGACTTTTCATTGTGACAAACTGACTTTCTCTAAAAGTTCCAGAACTACGGTTCTTTATGTGTGACTTAATTACACTGTCAAGTGTAGCAACATGTGATACGCCTATTATTTATTGTTAGCTTAGTGTGGAAACTTGTTAATTCAGTCAATGTTAATGGAGTTAAGTACATAAGTAATGTTTGAGACACTCAGGCGATAAACCAGATGAGACTTCTGCGTCGGTGAGGCCAACTTCACGTGACAATAAATCATAAAAATTCCATTCATCATGTGTTGTTGCTTGCCATTGCGCATGAAAGTCCTTAATGGAAGTTAGACTGTATCAAAAGTGTAGTAATAATCCAAGTACTTCATTGTCACCGCAAAAATATTTCCGCCAGAATGCTCTGCCGTCTTCATCTTCAATTACTGATTCAACTATTGGATCTTTAAGTTGTTCTACTATACAAGCAAATGATGGACGACGCTCATGCTGTTTTTGTCTACACATTCCAATCAAATCTCTCAGTAACGGTGGTGTGTCATCAGGTATAATAAGTCTCTCCACACTTGTGGAACTAGATACAAGAGTTCAAAACAACACCAATCTATTATTGAAACTTTATCACGTACTTTTCTTTATCCAACAAAGAACAAGAATTAGATTCACCACTAACTAATTGCCATAGTATAAAACCAAAAGCATAAACATCTCTCATTTTGTCTGTCTCTTTGATAGGCCTACGATCAGGAGCTATTTACAAGGTGAACACAAGTAAGAAACAGAAATATACAAAAAAAGTTCAGGCTGTTCAATTTCACCTTGTATTGCTCTCTTGTTAGCTTGGTCCTCTTCAAGCATTGCTTCAACAATATTGAAACCATATCCTGCTATCTTAATCTTTCCATCGTAAGCTACCTGACAACAGACATTAGTTATTCCTGTTTTCTTTGAACATGATTACAAGAACTTTTGAAGCTGTCAGGTTCCCATGTCCTATCTTATTTTTCTTATGAAGCCATTTCATAGTAAGAGCTATTTCTCTGGCTATTTGTAAACGAACTTTCAGAGACAGGGTATCACACTACATAGACGATGAGAACGTTGGACTACGAAATACAAAAACAAGGTTGTCAGACTTTACCTTGTCCACAAATTTCTGGATATCAGAGTGGCATAGCTCAGTAACGATTTTGACCATCCCATCGCTGATACTTGCACCTATTATCTTGACAACTTTTGGATGGATAATTTCTCTGTAATCTCATTTAGAAAGTATAATACAAAAAAAAACGGTTATCGTACGAAATAATTTTCACTTCCTTGTGGAACTCTTCGATCTTATTGGGTGGTAACTTCACGTTGTACTCTTTTATAGCCACAGCTACGTTTCTACATACGCCTACAAAGCTATAGCGCTCTTTTAACCCAAATAATAGAAAATATACCTTTGTACACTCTCCCATGCACTCCACAACCTATTAAATCGTTCGAATCGTAGACTATTTCGTTGTCTTGTATTATTGTGCATGTATCGTTCTAAAAACGCGCTCAGTGGCTTTGTAGTAAAGTAGTTAGCCGCTCTTTGTGTTTGCGTACAGTTGTTGTATCAATTTGGCAGAGACCTTCATTGTTGGCCATTAACATGCTCTCGTTACATACTAACTAAAATAGGAAAATAATTAAGGCACTAGCTTCATCAAACATTTGCTATTGACAAATATCACGTGCGTTTTCACAACAATGGTCTGTCTGTTATGAACAAGAGAACAATATTAAATAGCCAATAGCCAGTATTACTTTATTCAAGCACTGTACATAACAACATCAGTGTCGTTGGGCCAGACTTTTTTTTCTGAATACCAGCAAAAAGAGAAAACGACAAAAACAGAAGAAGGAATTGAAAATCAAACATTTGTTTACACTTTTTTTTCTGTTTCAATAGGAAGCACGGTATCCACCTTTAGTCAATCCTTCAAGCTCTTGTATAGGTTTATCACTTTTCCATGTACCATCATGAATAAATCCACAACTTAGCAAAACTCGTCCTTGTAAAGTGACGGTGTAGTCATCTTTCCTGACAGTCGCTGTGTAATTGAAAGTAAAGCCTTCTGATTCTATTTTAAGGTCTATTAACTCTTTGCATGAACCTAACAGCTCTTCCTGTTAGTTCTTGGTATAAAACGCCTTTTAAAGCACCATCTAAACACCAAGGGCTTTCTATAACCTTCAGAGTAGGACCACTCACCTTACCTACGTCTAAACATAGATAAGGCCATTGGTTTGTCCTATACATTACTTTCATGTTGTCGTTCATGGTTGGAGCACTTATTGTTCGGTTTGGTTACCTGTAATGGTTTTTGAGCTCCAAAAAACTTGACTTAACTTAAATAGACTCAATCTCTGAAACAATTGACTTACTTAACTTAACACTGACTTGCAACGCTACCATACGGAGGTAGTGAGCCGTTCAATCCAGGCAAGCATTTTCAAAGGGGTTTTGTACTTGTTCACTAATTACACGTCAGCAGATTCAGCAATTTATTCGTACAATAATTCTCTTACAGGCGCTTTTCACGTGCCTCAATTAGCACTATTTAGATATATGTTACTACTGGTAACGTTAAATAACGCCTTTGATCTGGTGAAGCCCATGCGAGCTGCAAATAACCTCCAACATTGAGCTCTATCTTTCAAACAAACTTGCTATAATTCAAAATCGAGTTGCAGTAATGGGGCAGCATCGCTTTTGAGACAGTTTCAGAAATTCCACAATTTTTGAAAAAGTTTGTTTTGAAAAAAATTGCTTTGACTGTCGGTACTTTTCCTCCGCACAGCACGAACGAATCGCAAAATGGCTTTTATGTATATACTTAAGTATAGAATACTGGTTAAATGTTCATAATAACAATTTTTGGTTAAGACGGTTCTGAGGTGAGTAAAAACGTCTCAAAGATTCTCGAAATGCCGTAAATATCAAAAATCAAAAATGTCGTAATTTTCGAAACTGTCTCAAAAGCGATGCTGCCCCAATCAGTCTGCAAAATCAATTATATCAGATTAAGGTAGTGTTACAATGCCGTGACTATGCCATCTGACATTGAACTGCTCGCTATTACAGCTAACATAACAAGTGTATCAGCGAGTGTCAATGAAGTTACTATTGTGCAAAAAAATGCAACTGGTTTTATTGTACAATTCTGTAGACAGGCAGCGTGGGTACCACAGGTTCTTTAATTTTTCTATGCACAATAGAGGTGTATTTAGTAAGCACCCTCCTATCTCCTGTAAAGTCCTCGTTTGACAGCGTCCAGAGCAAATTGAGATAGAAGAGGCGTTAAACTCACAAACAATGTCTTTAGCATAACTGAACAAGCTGTTTCGAAGGAAAATATCTTGGTACCATGCTTTTAAAAAAGAATCAAGCCCAAAAACAGAACTCATTCAAGACCATGATAGCAAGTGAGGTGTTTATAGTACCAAGGACATGATTATACGGTTTAGTAAGGTACAATGAAACCTCAGAATTCTCACAGTCCGAGTGTGCCTATGGCAATACAATTCTTAAACAATGTTTTAATATTGATCCTCTATTATTGGAGTGAAATTTGATGTAGACAAAACATAGGAATAATTTTTGTACTTTCACGGACCAAGAAAATGTAACGCGGGAATCTAATAAATGCGGTTTTTATTCGAACAGAGTTATCTTGTAGAAGGATAAATATTACTGGCAATCATATTCTAGATTCTAAAATAAAACTAGTTAATATTGTAAATAAAACGAGATGCAATAGATGCTTACTGCAAGTGTCACCAACTGACGCTTATGAAATTCGAAACAAACTTGATCAATAATTATAGCCATAAACGCATACAGCTCAGGTTGTTCTTCCTCTGGATTGACAATAGAGATGCGGTAGTAGTCAGCAGTGGATGGTAGTTTTGATATTCTGGCGATTTCTTCTTCTTGAAGAAATGTTTGAAGACTAAACTTGTAGATCCCTTCTTGTATTTTAAATTCGCGCTTGATACCATACTTTTGTTCGCCAATCTTTACTCTCCATGCAAAACCTTTCTCCGATTTGTGGTGCATGGAAGCGACAAAGGAACCATCTTTCTTTGTTATGGTATATTTTGAAAACGCTGCCATAAACGTTTTTTCAGCTTTCAGTAACGTCTTGCCTTCAGTGTTTTGAATTTTAACATCGTTACTTAAGAACTTTCCTTCTGCTTTGTAAAGAAGCTCCTCTTCTTTTGTTTCAACCTTGTATTTTGATGTTGACGACCACTCTTTTTGTCTAACGTATATATCCATCTTCTAGTAAATTAGCCGTTGCTGTTGTTGTGTATGTGTATCACGTGCGATTATGCTTTTTAGTCTTCAAAAAGTCTTCACTATTCCCACAATTCTACATCTCCTAAACCACCTGGGGATAGCAACCGAATGAGGCAGAAATAAAAACACGAAAATTGAAGTTCAATTTGACAATTTTGTTTTGGGTTTTGGCAGTACACACAAGATTGTAGTAACGAAACACCAAACCCGATATAAAGAATAGAAAGAACTAATGTGTATTAAACAACAGAGCACCTGTGTTTTAACATGCCGTGTCGGGTTCATTTTCAGCCCAACATTGTCCAAAACTTTCGAAAACTAGCGTTTGCTTTAGAGTTATCTATGCGCGTCGGGCATTTCATCACAACGTTCTTAGACCAAATAAAAATATCCCAGTGAAAATCCGACAAGAAAAGAACTATTGCTGTTCTTACGCTACTATCAAATGCCGTAGCGAATAATATGACACTAGAACATCGTACTGCGTTACTGCACGTGATACTTGTAGCCGTTAACGGTAAACCTCATCTTTAGATCCTAGTTAAAACGATCAAGATGATAGTAAGGGAACTCGTCTCGGGGCATAGCAATCTTGTGTGATTTTGTCGAAACTAAAGATAAAAACACAGTGTGGTAAATCCAAACTACTGGAAACAATTGCGAAGAGGACAATGCGCAGGTACATGAGGATAAGCCAACAGAAGAATTTACCTTTCTGAAAGCAAATGCTTTTATTTTACGATGTTTTTGCACTCAGGCATACTTACAATTATCTTGTACAATAGGTGTTAGAACACTTGTGTCAATACCCTACAAAACAAGGATTAGTTGGAATAATTGAAGAAACAAAAAACTTATCCAACTAGCTACGTACCATTCCTTCAGCGATGCTTCTGATCTTAGATACAAGTGAGGATGGTGCGTTAGGTTTCCTGTAGAATATCCAGAGACCACTTTCATTGTAACCATCGCCTAGATCCAAGTTAAAAAGAGTTAAAAAGTACACAGTTTTTTATTGTAATTTCAGTACCTGTTTTACACAATCCGTTGGATGTATTGATGGAAGGTTGACCTCCAACGATTAAAGCCCATTGGTATAAACCATTTTCGATTGGACCTATAAAAAGAATCAATCGTGATGTTTAGTTTTTGGTGTTTTTCTTTTTGGGATAGCATTCACAGAAACTGTAAAAAAAAACTAATGTGTTGCACTTCTTTACCTGCAGCTACAACCCAGTATGGTCCATAGAAAAACTCTGGTAACCAACAAAGACCAACTAAACTTGGTAAGAAGGCAAGAAGAAAGACTAGACATGCAATAATTGAGCAAACAAAAAAAAAGTACCTGAAAGTTTCGAGGAGAATTTCTTATCGACAACAGCACATAAATGAGCCTTTTGGGCGTCTTCGTTTATCTAAAAATACCTATTAGTCTTCTTCTTGGCGATAACAAAGAACTACGGGGTCGTACACCGCCTTTATTAGCATAATTGTAGACATTGACATTTCCTGCTGAGTCTCCGAGTGAATAGTTTGCTGATACGCAGTAGTTTTCATCTGCAGGTAAGTATTCGACAACCATTTGCTCTTGTGCATACCTTTAAGTAGTTTTAATTTACAAACGTTCCTTCGACGCGGAAAATTGTCGTTATACGTACCATTTACCAAGGTAAGCTTCTAACGTGAAGTTTTGAACAGGAGTAACTGTTTTACATTCGTAAGCGCTTGTTGCGACAAAAACAGTGCGAGAAGGAGCGTAAATACTGTCAAAGGCGATACGGACATGTGATGCTTCAGTTGTTTAGCGTTTTAGGAATGTTTTGAACAAAAGAGCGGAGAATTCAGAGTTCGCCCGGTAAAGGTGAATCGAAAGATAAATACACCGATAAAGTGATACCTCGTAGATCTAGGTTGCTTTTATAACTTGGTTGATTGTTCTTGTCTCTCACGTGATTTTTTAAGACATCCACAGTTTTGTTAACAACAGCCTTTAAACCAAAAGGGGAATGTGTACTTCACAACCAAAGTAAGCGGAGTATCTTAAACAAGCAGACTCTGAATTTTCACAATGTTCACATCCAACAAATTGCTCACCACAGTACGCCTTTGGTAGTATTGGTAACAGAATAGAAACCATCAAAACGTAATTACAAACCTCTTGTTTTGACTTTTATCCTAAAGGTGACAGATCCTGTCGTTTGACTTTAAACCTTGATTAAAATGTCAGATGAGTGGTATTTCATGATGTACCTTGTTAAGCAACAGTTATTGATTAGCATCTATGACTTGTAAGACTTAAAGAAATCACCAGCACAGTCAAATTTTAGCCATTGCAATCGTGTTTGTAAATAAATCCCACACGCTCAGTCTGCGCTCAAACTATCTGTCAGGGGCAAATGTGTTCCTTTCCTCCTAAAAGATCGTCTCGTTGTCTTAGGTTGGTTGATTGAGGATGTGGTCTAACAAGGTATTATTGTAACAAAAATAAATATCTGAGTACATGCTGATACTCCCATTTTGTATTTTACAACGAGGAATCTCTTAAATTCTTTCCGAGGGGAATTGACTCAGATTATTGATACACTTCAGCCGGCAATGTAGTACAAACAATAGGTAAATGAATGTGGTGATTATACCAACTTACCAATTCATGAGAACAGCTTGTTCTGCCCATTACCACCCTAGCCTTCTTTGAGCCTGAATCCCTTGCACTGGTGGTATAACCAGGTTTAGACATCACCAGAGTGTGTTCAACCAAAAATTTCTGATTGCCTAGGCAATAAAACTCAGGCATTTTTGAAACTAATTTATTGTGTATTTTAAACTGTCATACTTTTAACACTTGGTGTACAGTGTTAAATAAAGCGTTTAAGCCCATGTGGAACGCTAACATAATATAGCTTTCAGAGAACTTGATTTGTAATTTCGGTTTTTTTACACGTCAGGGGAAGTCGTCCTGTTTCTGTTCCATACAAAGCTGTTATGATAAGTAGTGCTATAAAGTGCGTAGTTATAGTATTCTCACTGGTATATACAGTCTCTGGACAGATTTGTGTGACAGCAAATACAACAAATAACCTATGCGGTTTTGATGAAACTTATGCTTTTATACTACCACCAAATACAACAACAGCTGTACTAGATGGTATTTATCAATTTACATTTAGAGATTCTATTTCGGATGTCTCTTTTGTGGATAAAAAGTACGGCAATGGCTTTAATCAAATACCCCATGAATTTTTTTTGATTCCGCGCACGTGGGTACCTGAAACCCCAACGTGAAATAATTAATCACATAACTCTTTCGCTCTTCTGAAATTCTTTAGTTGTGGCCATCTACTAAAAGAGCTTTTATGTAAAAGTGTCTATAGACAGTGTACAGGTACGATTGATAAAGTGATTCGAAAGAAGGATATTGTTTAAAGATGTCTAGGAAACATTCCAATACCAGTGCCAACGTGTTTAAATGTATGTCAAGATCTAAGTACATGCCTTTTTGACGTTGTTGGTGCCACTGCTATATTACCTAATTGCTCAAGCGTCACAACAGTTGGTCCTTGTACGTATTCCGATATATTACCGCTATACCTAGTATTCGATCGCGTTTTCTAACCTCTCGTAATTAGTTTCTTTTCCTGATTACGCTCCTTTACCTGACTGCAATGATGCGCGTATACGCACTCTCCCAACAGACTGTACTCACCCTACAGCGTTTAATGTTGACCATGAAGATGACTTTGACGCGCTTTGTTCTCTTGGGTGTCCCAGGATATTTGTTGATCCTCGCTCACCAAGGATAGAACGTATCGTACGCTAAGGGGTTTTTTCCTTTTGTTTTTATTTATCACGTGATAACTAATTTTTTTTTTAGCTCATGTGGGTCTTTGCACCTGCTTCGATTGTTCTTGGACTATTCACTGTTATAGTATCTACACGTGTCTCTTTGAAGCAAGGCTTTCCACTTTCATTGCATTCAGTTGTTCTATGGTACGGGGAGGGGAGTCTTTAAAAAAAAAAAGGAATTGAAAAAAAAACCTGCCGGCGTTTTCTTTCTTGCTTAACAAACATTAGGTACACGTTTTTATCGATTCTTGGATACCTTGGTAGCTTTATTGTTACACCACAGAAAGTGATTTGTTTGAATGACGAAGAATACGTCAGACCACAAGACTCATGGTTCTGCGTATTTCAAGGTACTGCTTCTAGATGTTGGTTGTGTGCAAATTGAGTTTGTACAACTAATACGTCCGGACTAGGATTTTGGATGTACCACTTCCAATCAATGTCCCATTATGCTTTTGTTGCATGGGTTTTTGGTATGACATACACATTTGTTAAGGGGAAGCAGCCATCTATGTATGTGAAGTACGTACCCTTCTTTTGTCGTTTTATCCGTTTCAAAAAACTGTGTTATTTAAACTTGTATGCTCTAGAGCTGCTTGCTATATTGTACCATGGGTTTGTATTGCTATAGTGGATATATGGTTCATAGCTAAGGAAAACTTTGGATCAAACGTTCTAGTGTCAACACATTGTACAAGTACGCCTAAACAACTTAACAAAAAAAATGTAAAGATTGATGTTTATCATAGTGCGTGGGAATGAACACGATCTTATTATTGTATGGACTGTTGATATGATCGTCCCTGCAGTATTGGGTGTAATTGGGATAATTATTTTTGCTACACTCATTGCTATAGTACGTTGATTTCAAACTTTTTCATTGAGTTCAAAAAAAAAGCCTTAAAACCACGATAAATAATTACTTAAAGCACGTGATCATTTGAGGTTTTGACTTTATATGATCACGTTGCTGCAAGTTTCCTATTTATTTGTGGAAGAACTGTTCCCAAAGGTGATATTCATGATGTGAAAATCCCTGACCAAAAAAAACAATTACCAAACGCACTGCCAACACAAAGTTTTTTCTAGGAATACAGAAAGGTCACTAAACTTTCAAGCAAAACACGCACAACAACAAAAAAAAGATTTGCAAGAAGCCAAGCAATACTCATTCTTTGGATGTTACTTTTTATATACACCACTTTAGTACCTATATCCCTGGGACTCAAACGTCTTACATTCTCTGAACAAACAGTAAATGAGCAATTTGCTGCTTGGATAGCATGCGAGCATAGAACACCTGGACAATGCGGTAATGATACACAGACGTTTCAGTTATGTGTTGCTAACCTTTTCAATAGACTTAGAGTTTATTCCACCTTGGTGGCATTCAGTATGGGGAAGTTTCAATGTATACTCAAGATCATTTTTATTATTCCTTGGATGCCTTAGTGAGTCCCATCTTCTTCTCATTTACAAAGCTTTACGCTATGACCAGCTTGTCTGACATTTCTCCTTAGTCATAAAACCGTTCTACAAAGAGTGCATTTCTTTGGGTAAGAAGGCAATAGGCGTTGCTACTTCAAGTAAGAAGACAACTACTGAAATAACAAATCCAGAAGGGAAAAATAGTGAAGGCACTGGAAGTACTAATAACTCAAAAGGCGCCGTAGAACTTACTACAGTACAAAGCGTAAATATATAAATCATTACAATAAAAATAGCAAGTGATAGTTGTACTGTGATTTGTTCAATGGCAGGAATACTGTTACCATTCTCCCTTTTTTGCTTCAACAACAAATCAGCATGTTTTGTTGCTTAGAGATTAAACAATGCCACATCTGGCACATCACGTGCATTATTTCTATTTGTAATAACAGCAGTTTATTAGTATTTGTTGTCTAAATACCTAGCAAATGGAGAATTAGACTGGGATTTTGTTTCTTGTCTTTTAAACTTATTCAACCCTACAATCTTACAAACACCAGCAAGACCCTCAACAACCTCAGCGCTTACTCTACATCCAGTAACATCTATTGTATGAACACCTTCAATAGCACGTATACCTTCATTAGTAACACGTGTACCCTCTAGATGAATGGTATGAACACCAGCGAGCGCTTTAACACCACGATCAGTGATATTACAAATCCGAGATAAGTTAATGTTATGAACGCCCTTAAGCGACCTTAATCCCTCATCTGTAACTTTTTTACATCCGGCTATATCTAATGTATGTACTCCAGAAATATGCTTTATACCTTCGTCTGTTATATTACGAACATCTCGGATGATTATCACGTGAACACCAGCAAGATACTTCAAACCTTTATCTGTTGTTTTTGTATGAGATAAGTTTATTTTGTGTACTCCTGATAAATGCTTTAACCCTTCATCCGTAAAACTATATACACCATCAAGATTAACTTCTTTAACACCCAATCCTGATACTACTTTAAGATGTTCATCCCTTATTGCATAACTAAATAAACAAAACTGTTTATGGCTTGAAAAATCAATAGTATGTAATCCTTTCAATGAATTTAGAGCTTGTGCTTTGTTTAGACTATTTATAGATAACATATGTACTCCTGCAAGCTCTTTTATACCTTCACCAGTTATATCCACGCAATTGGTTAGATGTATAGTGTGTACTCCTGCAAGAGCTTTAAGTCCAACATCAGTTACTCTAGTACCGCCAAGATCGATTGTATGGACCCCAGCTAGCTGCGCAATATGTTCATCTCGTATTGGTGAATCCCACAAGTTTAGGTTACGGATACCAACTAGATTCTTGAAACTGCTAGGAAGCTTTATGCTATTTGCTACGCTTACAAGAGTATTCGCTTTTATTCCAGGGTATTTTCCTATCTTTGTAGTGTCGCTTTCTTGTTTAATTTCTATTCTAGTATAGCCAACGATGTTATGTATAATATCTGAGAAGTAGGAGCATGTTTGGGCTAAAGGATATCTACCCTTATCGAGGTATTGAAATACCTCTGAAATAACCTCAGGTGGCATATCCAGTACGTTTAGAGGTAACCCAGACATCAAAAAGCTTAACAAAACACATCAGACGGCCGTTTAGACACTTGTTCTTAGTAACGTACGTTGTTTATTAAAATAATTCGCTATATACAACAGCAGAAGTGGACTTCTGTTGTGGAGATTCTAGTTGCGTTTAAAGTAAAAGACGACAGATTTTGTTTGACTTTATTTTCAGAGCTGACTTCTGCTTTGGCCGAACACACTTCTTTTGTCAAAATGGCCACAAGAGTTGGCCCAGATTATCGATAAAAAAGAAACGACTGCCCCCATTTTTGAGGAAAAAAGTACAAGTCCAAAAGGATGAACGTTGCGATCTCGTGAAAAAAATGTCACGTGACACTATCAACTTTTAATATATTTACGAGTCGCGTGTCTATTAGATTGGAGAAACAATTTTTTGAAACGTCGCTATGTGATAGCAAGAAAGCAGAATGAAGTCGTTGTTTAAACCAGTTCAAATGTTTATTTTTTAAGGTTCGGTTTGTTTTGTTTGTTTTTTTCTTGTATGGTCATAACAAGTACGAGCAAGATGTCTAAGCTTTGAAGGAGCAGTTGTCCTTTAAGCATGAAACAAATTCATACTCAACCATACCAGCAGTATTCATCGCTTCCGCAAAGTTCTTCGGAGCCCTGTCATTAAGTTTACCTATAGCCCATCCAAAGTCCTTTGTTTCGATACCATAAGCTACTTGCCAGATACCTAAAAGAATACAATAAGCACAACGAATAATTTTACTCCATTAAAAAATATATCACGTGACGAAAACTGTGCGACGTTATCGCCAAGGCGTAAAAGCAAAAAAATTGTAGAAAGGGTTTTTTTTTCGAACCTCTAAGGATGCTTCCATCGTCTAGGTATACCCACAATTGAGATGAATCTCCAGCAACGCGACCAGTGATACTATTGAAACGATGTTAGAGATAATGAAAGGTCGTAGGAGCAAATTAAGAGAACTTACGCGTCACCGTTTGGTGGAGTTAGTACAACAGTAACATTATTGAATACTGCAGTCCATTCTCCTTCTTGATAATCTTGGTCGATTTCAAGACCACGCCATTTACCAATTAAAGCAATTGGTGTCACGTTCTTTGGAGGGTGACAAGTTTGTTCACAAACCTCTTTCGAAGAACCTAACCAATCGCTTAGAAAAAAGTTCGAATACCTTTTGATGACTGTGATGCGCACGTGCGCAAAACGCATCGCCGATTAAAATTTTTTGTAACTGTAAAAGCGATTCTCTGTTTTTTGAGTTTAAAGGACGCAAGGTACCTTGTCCTGGTCCTACTTCAAAGCACATGTATGTTGTAGCGTTACATTTGTAACTTGGTCTTGGTTTTGAAGGAGCGTATGTTGGTGCGTTTGTAACTGGAGCAGATGGTACTGGTGGTACTGGTGCTACAGGTGGAGCCATTGTAGGTACAGAAGGAGCTGTTGGTGCAGCTGGACATTCGTTGGTGGAGTAAGTACCCTTACAGACGAATGGTTTCTAGAAGTTAAAGAGTTAAACAAAAATGAGTTGTTATTAGCTTTATAGGTACTTTGGAGTTGTCAGGGTTGAAACCTGCGCAGTTACCACCGATACTAGAATCGTTGTATACGACCTTTGTTGAACACCATCCGCAGAATTTCCTTAAAACTTGGTTAAAAAAAACGGTTTGTTGTAGCAATGGTGTTCGTACTGTGCGATACAGTCTGGGCATGTTAAGAATGGTCTGCAGCTATCGTTGACAGCCATGAGGTTTTCTTTTTGATCAAGTTTTACAGTAGTAAGTTCTTCAGGTAGAGCAAGACGTTTCTTGTCAGCAGCAGAAAGCATTTCCAATGCTGCGTCGAACTTGAATTTACATCTGGTAGGGTCAAGACATTGCATCATTACCAAGACAGTCATATCCTAACCACAAAAAAACGTTAACTCCAAGTCACCAGAAGAAAAAAAATCACGTGATTTCTTGTTTATCAAGTTCGAAAAAAGTAAAATGGAAAAAATAACGCACCGATGTGGTCATAGCTTCATCGTAACTTGATGGAAGTGGTCCATCAGGTGCAGATATCGCAAGTGTAGCAAGACGAACTTCTGGGCCGTAAACGTATTGGTAAATGACACGCAATACTTTATCTTTGTATGTTTCTGGTCCTTCGTTTATTGTAATGTAAAGTTGTCTTGTTGGACGTTCGATGAGTTGAACTTGACCTTTGAGTCTAAAAAAAGACCACAAAGTCAATAAAAAAAAAGATCAAAAGTGGTTGGAGTTCGTGTTGTCTCCTCCAAAAACATTAACGTACAGAATCTTTGCTGATTTAGGGAATCTTAGCTCAAGGCTGTCAGCACCAAAGTTGGCTTGCCATTCTCCTTTGAGGTAGTTACCGTTTACTTGAAGACCACGCCATACACCCTAGGCATAGAAGTGAGAAAGAAAGTTCCGAAGTTTGGCTAGAAATTCGTAGAAAAGACGTACGAGCAAGTCAGATGGAGTGTTGTTACTCTTTTTACCACAGTTGTTTTCACAGTCAGCAAGAGGAGCACCACCGACTAAATAAATAGGATAAACACAAGCGAAAAGAGAGCTATAAACAAAACGTACGTTGCTTGAAACAAGTCAAAGAAGTAGCATTGCAAGCATATCCTTCAAAACAACCTTGTTGGCATACTGGTAGACTAGCACCGTGTCCTGGTGAAGCTTCAACACATGTGAGGTTTGATTGGTCACAGACATAAGTCTGTGGTGGCTTGACACAAGTCTCTTCGCAAACTTCTTTGGTGTCACCTTGACCTGGAGCTGTTTCGAAGCACTTCAAGTTAGAACTATTGTAAAAAAGTTAGCCCAAGTCACGTGATCCAAAAATTAACTCGTACTAATCGCAAACCCATCCAGGTGTACACTCAGTTGTTTGGTAACGACCGTGGCATGTAACTACAAAAAGCGTTAGAACTTTCTAAACGGGAACCAAAGTTACAATATTAGAAAATTGTCTGTTCACAACGTGACAACTGCGTTTACGTACATGGTCTTGTGTGAGGGTGATCTGGGTCGAAACCAGCACATTGTTTTCCTCTTGAACCATCGTTGTAGACAACGTAGGTACTGCACCAACCTGTAGAGCGTAAGTAAACCCAAAAGCGTCCGTCAACGGTTTTTTGCTTCCTTCGAAAGGAAACGGAGTTCAAAACAGTGCCATCGCTTGCACGTGGCAGTCGTGCGTACCGCAATAAGCCCTAGGGTATTATTTAGAGAACACTGAGAATGGAGAGGAGAATTTTCTCAAATGTTTTCAAAAACAAAGTGAAGAAAAAAGAGAAAAACAGGTGCGTACTGGTCTACACATTGTTGACATGTTGCGAACTTTGAGCATGGGTCATCATCTACGTGTTGTGATGAGTTTATTACAAGACAGTTATCACGTGATAAAAATTAAAGAGGCTCAAAATAATGGTCGTACCTTCAGGAGACGCCAATAAAGCAGTGACAAATACCACAGCAAGGATTAATAGGAGCTTCATCGTTTCCCTCTTGTGTTAAACAAAAATTAATGAAGTTAAGTCATAAATGACTTGGAGACATAGAGAAAACTTTGGGAATGACCCAATGGTATATTTTGACATGTAAAAAACGATATTAGAACCACGAGAATGTAAATTTTTTTCGTCACATTTGGGTAATGTGCTCAACTTTTTTTGGCTTTTGACCAGAAAATGTTCGTTTATATTCTGCTCACGCAAACAACTGTTATAGCTAATATTCCATACGCCAAGTGCGTAAACAACCCAACGAACAGTGAAAGTCAGTTATTAACCAAAAAAACCAACAAGGAGATTCTGGAGATAAACCGCTATTCGTAGCTATGAAGCGGCGTAGATATCTAAGCTGAAACGCGAATGGTGATCACAACTTGTAAACAGTTTATTATGCTGTCCACAACTGCTCTCCATTAGCAAGTGTTACACTTCAATAGCGCCCTCCATCTTGTAGCATTTCGTTCTATCCTTCTAGTTGTCTGTACCGATAGTGACGTCATATTTTCATGTCGAAAAACATAGCACAAAAAGGAACTACGCCTTCTTTGTTGCTACCTTCGCGTAGCAAACACCTCCAACAATAATATAAACCAACGATCAATCACGTGTGCAAACATGTGCTAAGAAACAAAAGCAAGCAACACTACATTCTTGCTCAAGATAAAAAAAAATACGAAATGTATTAGTAACTATCGAACAAAAACAATAAGGTCATATAATCAACAAATCATGACACTCCAACAGAACAAACAAGTACTAAATAAACTTGCTCAAACAAACACGTTTTATCTTGGTATTTACAAATAATCAGTACACAAGCGTTTAAAGAGGGGTAAATATAAAGTGTTCCAAGTTAAATAAAGAAATGCATAGCATGACTTTATAAAAAAACGAAACACAATAATAAAGGATTTACCCTCCCTTTAAATTTTTACAAAGGGATACACCATATAGAGAGAAAAGGTTTAAATTCCCTTAACAATTTGGCACCAACAGTTTATCAAGAGCATTTATTTTACGCGCTTCTTCAATCTCTAAAGAAGAACAAAAGTCAAAACAAAACAAATCCAATAAATTATTTAAAACAATTTCCAGAAACCACTGAGCGACCCTTACGCTTTGTAGGTACACGAAGCAGCGTAGCAAAAATAAAAGAACACCAAAAAAAAAGAAACGGAGGAAAACAATGACATAGTTGCAAAGAAGAGTACGTACCTTGCTTAGAGAAGTCAAAGAGGGGTGGCAAGTTGCCGCCTTCTGGTAGCTTAGTGCGAGGGTTTCGCAAAGTATCGAAAAATGGATGAGCGCAAGCCTCAAGGGCAGAGCATCTCTCAGTCGGCGTGTAACGCAAAAGCGTATCAACAAAGTCGAGAAAGTGAGGTTCCTGCTTTGTCAAAGCGGCAGGGAATAGCTTAGAGGACGTCAATAACATGAAGGCGCATGAGGGATAAATACCTTATACCAAGGATGTGGTGTAATCTCAGGAAATTGAAATTTTTGATGATTTGGATTCATCGCTTGGAGTTGCTCCTAAATCCTTGTATTAGACGACATTCACTGCATCAATAATTTTCTTACCTTTGTTGGTGTGCCCAGTACTCTCATAATCTCTACAAGTTGGTCTACACCTACTCACGAGTTAACACAAAAGCAAAACTTATCAATAAGATAAAATAGTGCCCAATCAGTTTGTAGTATCAATAGAGTGCTTTCAAAACGAACACTACGCTTCAAAAGGGCTTTTTTGCATGAAAAAAAAAAAAAATAAAAGTCCACATACCAGATTCACCAGGGAAAATTGGGCTTCCAAGCACCATCTCTCCAAGCACGCAACCAGTCGACCATACATCAATTGATTGAGTATAGTTTGTAGCTCTAAATATTAGTTCCGGAGCTCTGTAGTATCTACTGCAAATGTAGGAAACGCTAGGTTCTCCCTAATTAAATTCTGTTAATTAAAAAATATACGGCACAAAAACAATTTAACGCCAAACGTACCTTAACGAGCATCTTTGCAGATCCAAAATCGCATAATTTTAATTCATGAGTTGCAGGGTTTATGAGTAAGTTTTGAGGCTTAATGTCGCGATGGCAGATTCCCAAGGAGTGTACGTATCCCAATGAACGCATGAGCTGATAAGTATAAAGCTACATGACGTCAGAAGGGTATTTGGGCCAAAAAGTTTTTTTTTTCAAATTTACGCACCTGAATGCAAACCATTGGAATTCTTTTACCTGCACGGTGATGTTGTCTATTATATTTGTAGAGTGTTTGAGGAACATATTCTAATACGAGGTTCAAATAAACGTCGTTCTACAAAAAAATAATTAGGCAGAGAAACAGAGACAAAAAGGAACTACAAGAATACAACAAGGTTTTAAAAACTAAGGAATATTCGAAAGTAAGATTAACGTACGCCTTCATGTTCGTAAAAGCTGTTAATGAGTTGCACGACGTTAGTGTGAGACAGCATGCGCATTATTTGTAATTCTCTGTTCTGTAGGGCGAAATGTGAGCAAAAAAGCTACAAAGTGAGAAAAAAAATTATCAAAACGTCTTTGCACTAAATCTACTACGGAGATCGCGTGTGCAACTCTGACACACTGGCTTTCAGTTTTTGTTTTGGAACAACTTTCTAAATCCTACCTTGTATCTACGATCTTGTAATACACGTTTTATTGCTACTATATCACCAGTATAGTTAGTTTTATCCTTTCCAAGCTCAGTTGCCTACCAGCAACCTTTAGTTTAAAAAGATTTTGTGACAAGTGGCAGTGTGCACAAGTGATGCTAAATAGCGACATCCAACAAGGCGAAGGCGCTAGCGCACAAATATAAATTTGGTGAGACTTACCATGTAAACGACGCCAAAAGAACCATTACCGACAACCTTGTTGCACTCGTATGATGTTCCGTTTGCACGAATGATCATATTTTCTCCCGAGCGAGCTATTTGTAATTAGAAGGCTAATTTTGTAAAGTTATTGAGTTTTAGACTATATTTTGTGCAAATAAGAATGATTGGAGCGTAGTGGCGTTTTTACAAAGTGATCGCCTTAAAGTCGCCAAAAATAAATTAACAGAGCGCTGTACAACTAGAATTAACTAGCAACGATAACAACAAACAATTTAAAGTAAAAGTTATCGCCTCGTACGACTTATGCGCATCGAAGTCATCTTTTGGTTTAAATCGTTAGATTCACCCTGTTTAGGTTGAGTGGACAGATCAGCCCTCC
Source organism: Trichosphaerium sp. ATCC 40318 (assembly GCA_038496445.1). Classification (NCBI taxonomy): domain Eukaryota; phylum Discosea; class Flabellinia; family Trichosidae; genus Trichosphaerium; species Trichosphaerium sp. ATCC 40318. The sequence continues at coordinate 82,629 of JALMLS010000130.1, read as the reverse complement.
GTCTGTCTCGGGGCTCTACTTTGCTTGTTCTGCGCACAGACTCTCCATTACGGTCTTTGTCACCGTTGGCACCATGTAAATTGCTCATTGAAGGAGCTAGCAATAAAAAAAAAATTCACACCGGTCAAGCAAAGCTTGCATCATTTTTTTTATTACTTGTCGCAAGATACACAACTACGCACCGAACCATCGCACAGCGCATTCGGAGTGACGTAAGTGCGTTTCTAAATATGTTTCGGACCTCTAGCTAATTTAATGGGGAATTTTTCGGTTATAAGCCTTCCATCTGTGAACATAACAACAAGGTTCACTTCAAAGTTGATTTTAAATGTTTTTTCTTCCTTCACAAAAATATAAGCATAACTCATTGCTTTACACAATCAAATGCTGTACCAATGTAGGACATGTAAATAGCCTTGGGAATACCATATGAATAGGAACTTTTAAGTTTCTTGGGATGTTTCCCTCGCCCATCTGTATATTTTGTATTTCCGTCGCTGTTTCTTCGTTAACTAGTTTCATATAAATGACTCGTACCCTCCTTCGCGAAACCGTCAGCGCAGCCACATGTTTCAACCTAATTTTGTCAAATTAGTCACGTGCAATTCGCTGTAATGAGCATTTTGTACCCTCACTAACTGCAACTCTATGGATCTAATATCACTATCGCATTTTTCCAGTATCAGCCAGCCTAAAATGCTTTTAAATCAATGAAACCTAGCTTGGAAGAATATTGTAAATCACGTGTAAACTACCTCTAAATGGTTCATCAAGTAGACACTGAGAACTGACGAGTTTTCCTTTTATATTGAAGTCTGGAATATTTTTTTTCGCATTCTGAGAGTTTGTTACAAACTACAACTACAAGCGCCTTTACGTACCACCTTAACGTTGTCCAAAGATGTAGGAGATATAACAAAGTCCTCTGGCGTTAGAGTAGGCACAGCGTCCGGTACCTCAACAATGAACTCGAGCTCTTTCTGAAGGTTTTTTCCAGCGAGAAACCCACGTGTTATGTCTGCGCGAAGTACGTACTGTATATTTACGTAAACGCCATGGTATGTCTCTAATATACGCTGACCATCAAGAGCCGTCAACGTGAACTCAAAAGGGTACTCTGTAACGCCATCCTTAATGAAAAGTCAGCTTCTGCTTTCAATTTACAAAAAAAAGTTGTTAATTTTGACGCTTACAACGAGGGTATAGTAGCGCATTAGCGAGTTGAAATTGGCACTGTGCGTACTGAAATTTTCCCTTGACTCTCAATTTCTACTGTATAATCGCACAACGTCACTGGTTTTACTGAGTTGTAAAACGCTTCAAAAAGTCCAACCGACCTGGCACTCAAATGAAGCGACACAAGCCCAACCATCGAAACAGTGATGCCTTGGTGTGACGTGTTCCCTTTGGTACGTACAACGATGTTACCCTTGATGCTGTCCTTTGACAGGTGTCAAAATGTTATAAAGAACGCAAAACGTACGCCAGGCTCATAAGAACGCGTGATTTTATCTAAAACTATATCAACGCTTGCCATTTTGCAGTGGTACGAATTTAAACCGTTTTGTGGGATATTATCACTAAAAAATAGCGAGCAAAAAGTCAACAGGATTAGTTCACTAACTTTTTACAGAATGGTGCGTATCTCCTTTTGTTTTTTGACGATTGACGGCAACAATGATAAAATGCGCCAAAAAGCGTATTTCTTTTGTTTTTCCTTTGAGAAATTAAATAATGCCAATATTGCGCCGGGAAACGTAATTTACGCTCAATAGGCTACAGAATTATTTCAAAAGCAAGTTGAGGTCGGTCGCCTTGTCAAGATTTCATTTGGCCCAAACGCACAAAAAATCGCTATCATTGTAGATATCGTTGACCACAACAGAGTACGTACCACAAGCTAAAATAATAGGCTGTTTTACATGACTTTTGACGCAAACAACTTGATCTTATCAACGCCCGCTTTTCTCACTTGGAATTTGCTGTTTACTGGTTGGTAGTGCGTCATTGTAGCCCCTGATGTAGTTCGTCATGGTATCCCATACAGATGGATCGAACTCACACCTCTCGTCTTTAAACTCTCTGGACGTGGTGCCACTACTGAAGACGTACTTAAAGTCTGGAAAGACGAGGTATGCACCACAAAATTGATTGTTTTAACAATTACTAATACGTTGTAATAGGACATCCAAGCCGCTTTTGACAAAACATCTTGGGGTAAAAAGATGCTCAAGGCAAAGAGACATGCCGCTATGACAGATTTTGATCGTTTCAAGTCTAAAATCGTGAAACGAAAGGTACGAAATCCATACTATTTACCAACGCGGTTAAAAGCGAATATAAGAACTAAAACGAACAAATTCCAAATCAATTTTAAAACGTATTTTTCAAACGCGCGTAGAACCTCTTGTTCTTGTTTTTTTTTTCAACGGCACTTGGTGTTGTTTAAAGAAAATATTTGCTGCTGTGCAGAAATGACTGAACGAAGCGTTTTTTTTTCAATTATTTTAATGCTTGTTTACTTACGATATTATTATTAGGCCAGAAAGGTCCTCCGTGAGGAATACGCTAAAAGTTTGAAAGCTAATGCTGCTGAATTATTGAAATTCGAATGCTAAATAAAAAACGACTTGTAAACCTCTAGATGCAATATATTGTTTTATTTGTACGCCTTGCTGGAATTCCACTAAACAGACAATGTCAAGATTTGACAAACTTGATCACGTGCTTGCAATGAGAATTACTTTGTGTAAACGCCTCATGAGACTTTGTGTTAGCGTTAGAGTTTTCTTTCTTTCTGATCTTGCGAGACGTTGAGATTAGCGAAACGGTAAGAAATGTAATCGCCGTCTGGTCGGTTGTTAGGCTCTATAGTAGATGTTGAAGGTGTTTCGGTGATGTAGAGCTGAAGTGCAGCCTACAAAGTAACGTGCAATGCAGCTTTACTTTTTTTGCAAAGTTGCAGCAGAGCTGAAGGTCAGAGGGGCAGGTAATAGTGACCCTATACAAGGGATTTACCTTCGTAATTTTCGCTATAAGATATCGAATTGGGTAGTGGTTGTGTGCAGAGGTAATAGCACTATTCTTTTTTTTCTTTCTCAATTATGTACTTCTACTTTCGTAGGACGCAAAATTTGATAGTGAGTCATTGGTGGGTTTATGGAATCAGAGTAATGTTGGTGATTTTGAAGCTTGTTCCGTATGGGCCATGGGTAGTACTGTCACACAAATAGTTCCGCAAGTTGAAAAAAACTACAAAAAACCAGAAGTTTTTAGGATTTGTTGTGGATTTGTTTGGCTGAAAGTGTGGCAAGGTTTGGTCTCCTTACAGTAGTTCGCTAAAAAGTTCATAACTTTCGTGTTGAACTGTACCGTAGTTTCACGTGATTTTTTGTTGATTTCACGTGAAATATGTGAATGTATATGTAAGCGGAACCGAACAGTATTGATCAAGGAAACGTACCTTCCATGCGATATACGCTAGTGTAGCTTCCTACGGTATGGCCAAAGTTGATTCGCTAAATATTTTTCAGTAGCTGTATTGTTTTTCATTCAGATAATTACCGCACACCCTAGTTTTCCTTTTCAAGACTTCCACCTGAACCGCATTTACAAACACATGATTCAGTGGTTTGGTTCGTACATGTGCGTATGCATACAACGTCGGTTAACGATAAGAATGCATTACCGTAAACTTTTAAGAAGCTGAGAAGTCAACGCGAATTCTGTCCATTAGAATAAACTTCATTTTCATCATAACAACCAGCATCAAACAACTCAAGCAACATGACACGCGTAGGAAAGAAAATAGAACCTGGCATGAGGAAAGCAAGCGCTGCTGACCTTAAAGCGATACTTGCCCACTTTAAGAAGGCCTGGAAAGCACAACAAAAGGACTTTGCTAAGCAAGCTCTCGCGCAACAAAGGGTTAGCCTTTCTGCTAAACAATGTGACAGTACGTTTGTTGGAAACAATTTGTAACACTTCTTGGTGTGTAGAAAGGGTCCTGAGGTCTCTGAACTGAAGGATAAAGTTTTTGTTTAACACAATTTCTGTCTATTCTGTTGCTTATTGTTTTTGTCTGTAGCTATTGTAAGAGCGGCATGGAAAGACAATCAATACGAAGTTGCCAAAAAATGCGCCAAATACTGCCATGAAGGTAAAGGCGCTTTTGAAAGCGCTATGAAGAGAGCAATGTGGTCGGCAGAGTTTGCTAAGATCCAACCTAAATTAGAATGAGTTTAATGTTACTCATAAACTTCACGTGTTTATCGTAAAAGTATTCTAGAATAAAATCACATTAGCAATGTAATGTTCCTTTTAACCACTATGAGCGTTGTGGTAAGAACGAAATGTAAATTCACGTGTTGGCATCATACAAAATACGGTGCGTGCATGAGTGATGAATTCTCGTTACTTGTCGATGGTCTAGGTCAACTCAGTAAAATGCTCGTGTTTTAGCTTGTATTTCAGACACCAAAGTGAGTTTTGGCGAAGTGATTCTACCTTGAGAACCATTGCTAACGTAAGCGTAAACAGCTTCAAAATTCGTTCTCAACAGGATTTCTGTTTTATCTGCTCTCAATTTCAGCACATGAGAATCAGCTTCAGTGTTCAATATTTTTGCTATGGATACACTCAGTTCTCTAGGGCTGTACATTTTTATTCGAATCTATATATGTCATAGTGACCTACAACATTCTGACATTGAGATGCCAATAACAGAATGTACCGAAATTCGGATCATTGATCAATTCCTTTTTAAGTTGACTTAAAGGTGTTTGTAACCAGTGTACTGAAACAGCGTTTATGGCCTACGCTTATATTTCTGTATGTCTGCTCTTGGTTCTTACAACGGTATCGTTTGAGATTAATTATTTTAAAGGCTGTTTTGTACCAGGTGCGTCAAATGTAGCTTCTACAACGTCAGTTTGTACCCAACACTTATTGGCTTCCTTTAGACGGAGTGCAACCTGAATCGTTTCTATCTAATTCAAATGGTACTCTATGGTTCGTTGCTGGTGAGGATACTGTAGTTATATCGCCTTCAGAGCATTCTGACATACCATGCGCTGAAATAACGTACGACTTTGAGACAATCATTAGCATTTCAGTATCAGGCAATAGACTCGCTGTATCTGTTAATGACGATGGTGATCGCAGTATAGACGACTTCCTTGTTGAAATATCGCCTCTTTTCAATCGCACTACCGTAAGACACATACAGCATATAGTACCACCTGAGAATACAACGTCAGATATGTTTGGTAACGTTTTACACAACGACAATGACGGAAATATTGTAACTGCCTTAAACTCAGTTGATGTTTTTCTTCAAAGAGGAACATCTGTTCTTGTATTCAGTCTTCTCTCTAAAAAGGGTCTACCCTTTTTTGATCAGATTACTGATATTAAAATTGTTCGTGGTAAGGTTATAATTGCTGGATTGGATAAGTGGATTGTCTCTTCTGAGTGGTATTTTGATGGAACACTTAAGAGTCTAAAATCTAAATATAGCTCTGGTTTCGTTACATCAGATGTCAAAATAAGTAAGAAGCTAATTTTATTACATACTTTATGATCGATTGTTCTTTGTGTTGTTTTCTTACATAACAATGTTAGTTCTTGGTGAAGGTAGAGATTACCTTCTTGCTGTTCGCAATCAAGTGTCATTTACACAAGACCAGGTTGTTATTATGGACTATGCTTGTGGTGAAGAGATAGGTAGAATAGACCGTGAAACTATCATGTCTCTTTTTATTGGAAAGTGCTCGGCATATGGGCACGTGGCTTTTTTAGTATTTTTGTTGGTTAAAGCTAACTATTCAACAATAGGTGGTCTGAAGGAGATTGTTTGTATGCTTTACTAGACAATGAAATAAACAGAGCCCCAAGTGTTATTGGGATGAAAGTTGAGGGTGATGAATGTACAAAGAGAAGTATCATTCCGAATATTTTTACCACCGCCATTGTATCAAGGGGTGTACCATCAATAATTTTAAGCATACAACCAGGATTCACCTTGTTTATTAGAAGGGTATGACAAATCAATTAACTTATCACTAGCTAACTTACATACTCCAAAGCCAACCTTAGGTGATGTTGAAGTAATCAACATTAGCATAGAACCCGGTGCACAATGTGGTAAAGGTCTAGAGCCTTCAGAAACTATATGTACATATTGCCAAGCAGGTTGGTACAGCGATGAGGTACTTGGTGACTGTATTAAATGTCCAAATGGTACATATTGTCCAGGTGGATCTGTGCAACCTATGTACTACCATTTGATGATCAATGAGCAAATATCTTACCCTTTTGGATCACTTGAACAACCAAGCATTGACGATGTGTTTACATCTCCTGTGCTTACTCCAAAGAATATATACTTCTTTGCTACTTCTATTACACTCCTTACATTGGCATTAATTGTGATAATCACATTTTGTGTTTTACGTCATTGTGTGGGTATACCTATCAACCAAACAATGATTAAAACGCTCAAGTATATTGATCTCGATAAATCTCCAATAATTAAAAGTTCACAAATATCTTCACGTGGTACTGTCCGTGGTGGTATTATTACTATAGCTATGCTACTTTTCTTGGTAATGGGACTTGCGGCAATTGGATATACATTCACAAGCTATAAACCAACGCCATACGACCTGAATGCAGTGTCTGAATCAACATTGAATACACAACGTTCAAAGCAATTGACATCTGTTCTTATGCTTGACTCGGATAGCGAAGAAATGGCATTTCATATTCAGAACAAAAGGTAGCTGACAGAGAAGTTGTTAAGTATATCTCATTGATTGTTTTGCAGGAGGACAAATATCTCTGTTTCTGTATCATGGATTGGAGTCATTGGAAGTGCTTTGCCTCGGGTGGTAATAGATAACAATGTTGGTAGTGGAGAACTAGTCAAAGAGTCTACAAATGTGAGGTGCGACATCAACTTAACTTATGGATAGAGGCAACTTGTTAATGCTGGTATTAAGCTTAACAACTGTTATACACGGAAATTACAATGAAGGAACAAACTGTAGTTTTTATTTTGTGGATCAAAGGCTTGGCAAACCAACCAATCTATGGTTCTCTGCCATACGTGTAGAAATTGAATCAGCTGGAGCACATGGTACGTAGAAAGAACTTAAATGCCGGTTTTATCGTTTACCTTTTTTCTTTTTCCCAAATAGGTCTTAATACTACTCATTGGATTCTGGCTCCACAAAGCTCTATGCTGCCTACTCAAAAAATAGAACTACCAATCACAACAACGACAGTTGTGAGAACCTCAGAGAGAGTAGATAGTAAACCAGTAGTGGATGGTAAGCGCACAAAGACAGCAAATAGGATTTTGAGTACTCATTGTTATATAAGGATATATTGCTGTGTCTGTAGGTAAAGAAAGATTGATTGGTCCAAAGTCTGATAGCGTTACACATGAAGCTCTATACTCAAGGAACGGTTTCCGACCTAGGATTGATGTGATTTTTAATCATGCTTCAGTTATAGTACATGAGACTGAGGCAATGCAAATCACATCAAAAACAGCAGTATTTGCATGTTTACTTGTGTTGACGCTTATTGTCAACTTTGCTATTCTTGTCAACCAGCTAGCAAGCTTCTTCATTGATCTTTATGCTGCTGGAGTTAAGAAATGTTGTACTAGGCAATCAGTTGTAGCTAGTGCTAATAGTACATCACTACTTAATAATAACAATACTGTACGGTTAAGCACAATATCCAGTTCATATGTACCTCCTGGACCATAGACAATTGGTATAACATCTCCTTGCACAACTTTGTAACACGTGTATTTGAAAGCCGGTTGCGTTGTGATGGTGCAACAGAGTAAACACTTGCACATAAATAAAGAAACTATCAATGTGACAGTGATTGAAGGAACAATGCCCTTGCTATCATCTTGATCGTTTTTGGTTGGAACATTTACAACTATCACGTGCAGTAACGCAGTACGAAGATGTTCTAGTGTCATATTATTCGCTACGGCATTTGACAGTAGCGTAAGAATAGCAACAGTACTTTCTTGTCGGATTTAAACTGGGACATTTTAATTTGGTCTAAGAACTGTTGTGACAAAATGTCCGACGTGCATAGATAACTCTAAAGCAAACGCTAGTTAAAACGAAAGTTTTGGACAATGTCGGGCAGAAAATGAACCCGACATGCTCATGTTAAAACACAGGTGCTCTGTTGTCGTTAATACACATTAATTCTTTCTATTCTTTATAGCAGATTTGGTGTTTAGTCGCTACAATCTTTTGTGTACTGCCAAAAACCCAAATCAAACTTTTCAAATTGAACTTCAATTTTCGTGTTTTTATTTCTGCTTCATTCGTTGCCATCCTCAGGTGGTTTAGGAGATGTAGAATTGTGGGAATAGTGAAGACTTTTTGAAGACAAAGTAAAAAGCATAATCGCACGTGATACAAGACATACACAACAACAGCAACGGCTAATTTACTAGAAAATGGAATTAAACGTGAAACAAAAGCAGTGGTCGTCAACGGCAAAATACAAGGTTGAAACAAGAGAAGAGGAGCTTCTTTACAAAGCAGAAGGAAAGTTCTTAAATAACGATGTTAAAATTCAAAACACTGAAGGCAAGACATTACTGAAAGCTGAAAAAAAATTTATGGCAGCGTATTCAAAATATTACATAACAAAGAAGGACGGTTCCTTTGTCGCTTCAATGCATTACAAATCTGATAAAGGCTTCACTTGGAAAGTAATGATAGGAGAACAGAAGTATGGTATCAAGAGTGAATTCAACTTACAAGAAGGTACCTATAAGTATAGTCTTCAAACATTTCTTAAAGAAGAAGAAATTGCCACAATATCAAAACTGCGTTCCATTGCTGACTACTACCGTGTCTCCATTCTTAATCCAAATGAAGAACAGCCTGAGTTGTATGCGTTTATGGCTATAATTATTGATCAAGTTTGTTTCGAATAAGCGTTACTTGTGGACAAACATCCAATAAACACCAGGGTTACTTCCTTTTCTTTTTCTTTTTTTTTCACAAATGTGCTCTTCTTTAGGTCTCCTACTTACTGGACCACCCGGATGTGGTAAAAGTATATTGTATATGGCTAATGATATAGCTGGTGAAATTAGTGAATATGGTGTAGTGTACATTATGAGCCCGTTTAACCTACGTAAACGCACTAGACACAGGTGGGCATGGCGACCAACAACAAACTGCCAAAAAGGGCCAAATTTCGAGTTTTGAACAATACAGCAGTACAACTATGTTTGCCACCTGATTGTAATTCTGTAATGGCTATACTACTATCTTGTTTGTATCATCAGATAGTGTATAGTATTCAAAAATATTTTTGTAGAGCTCTTTGTGCTCCGCTTTCAGTCCAATAAAACACATTTCCCCCACATTCTTCATGGAACGAACCAAGCCCACCAAGAACACTGCCTGTTCTCAAAATCACAAATTATACACCCTTGTAGTCGTCTATTTCGCACACGCCAAAGAAATTGTAATAACAAATTACTAACAGCAGCATGATGATAAAAAAACTGCCAAATTTTTAGTTTTCCAAAAAATGTCTTTGGGGTAATGGTCGAGTCTTTCAAGATTAACCAATGAATTCCATCCTCAGTGTATCAAACGACAACTATTGAGATAACAAAAGTGTAAACAAGCAAAGAAGAAAAGCTCAATGGTGTTAGTTTAAGGCCTTTAAATAAGACTCATACAACTGTTTTTTTTTACAAAGAATTGTGGCTTCACATGAGTACTACGTAATAAAGTAAGCATCCTCTTGATTTAAGATCTGGGGGTTGTACAAAGAAGTCTCTCAAACAAGTGTTTTACTTTTTTGTAATTCGTAATCTAAACTCATTAGTAACTCTGTTTTTAGAACACCAAATTGTGGTTTGCTCTGTTGTCAACATGGCTTGAAGTTTCCGTGAAGGGAATGAAAACCGAATTATATATAACTGTTTTGACTTGAAAGACACGGCTAACACAGGTCCCTTCATGTGGCAAGTAGTAGCTATAGTACTTGTCATTATAGTTGGCTGTGATGCGCTTGTTTTAATTGACGCCAACAATACAGAACGTACTAGATATTATTACTCTTTTAGTATCTTATATGTTACATGCGCTCATGCCTACGTTTCTAGTCTTTTTTGACACTCCTGATATCACGTGGCTCTCAAAAGATATTTGGAAACAACATGAATCAATATCAGGTACAAATATAACGTAATATCACGTGATGGTGGTTTAAAACATACGTACCGTTAAAAAAACGCCACAAAAAAGGGAACTTGTGTTATTATTTTATTGTGTGGTGTTGCCTAACAGCGCGCCTAGATTGTATCCTTTCATGTGACAGAAATTATTAAATATTTTAGCCCATGTAAGGTTCAAGGGCGCTAACTCTTTCTGTTGCAGGAACTCTTGTTGGTTACATACATCCTAATATTTCTGGAAAGATCGTGTTGTTGCCTGTTGAGAGAGCGAACTGGAAGTGGGGAAATAACGTTATAGAAATTGCGGAAAGTGGTGCCATTGCTATCGTATTCTTTTTACTGGGTGGCATTACAGGTAGGTAGAGCAAAATTAGAACTGCACATTTTACAAGTACTGCAAAAAAGTGAAAAATAAGCCCGTAACAATTCTTTGAACATATTTTGTTGTCAGTTCTGGTTAGCGTACCAATCTGACACGTGAGGCGCTGTTTAATTAATTATTTTTTCAAATGCTACTGTTGCTGTATTATTTGTACCTGTATAGAAAAGATTTAATTTTGCTCATTGTGCTTGCTTGTTCGTTTTTGCGCCAAGGTTGCCTTCTCATTTGTAACATAGTTGAGCATGGTTCACTAAACTATTTGCGTTTAAACACAGTAAAAAAAATGCCACGTATTGCCAGTGTGGAGGCAGGAATAGAACTTGCAGAGATATTAAGAAGTACACTAATACCGGACAATAATGGAACTTTCTTAACTTTTGATGTCACCTTATTCCCTAATGGTAACTAAATATACAGATTTTTTTGATCAACACGTTTTTTCTTCACTCTTGTTGGTTGTTCTCATGTCTTTATTTTAGATCACAACCCTTGGAAAATCACAAATGAAATCGTTCTAGTGCGTGTATAACTCTATTTGCATGAACTAAGACTGTCAATTAAGATGTGACAGTACAACTGAACACTTCTAGCTTCTCACATATTGTCATTCTTATTTCTCTCCATAGGTTTTCTTCTCTATTCTATTTGGTGGTTTGTGTTTTGGTGTTGTGTTTCTAGGTACACAAAAGCTGTACTATATGTTCAAAGAAGAGAAGCATTTCGAGTTATCTTTCCCTATCTTATGCCTTGTCGTTGAAGTTTTTGCAAATACTTGTATGTTTTATAGCTTCCACTTCATATTTTCTAACTCAACAACTCAGTGCGAGGGACTTATGTTGTTATTGATCCTCTGTACTCTCGAAGAATATTCCCAAATGTTGTTCATGATATCTTCTTATTTGGGATGCCTTCACTCTCGTTTGCAACCACTATCCTTGCTTCAATGTATTGGTGCGTAACAACGACACCTACTTGAGTTCATTCAATCTTGTTGTTTATTTGAGTAGGCACGGTATGTTGCACCATATTAGAAAAGGGCAATACAGAGTTAAAAATTATTTAACTACAAAGGTTCTGATTGCATGGGCGTTTGTGATTTTAGTAGTTGTAGTTACGGACTTGACCCTTGCTATTTTAACTGGACTTTACAACTCACCATTGTTGAATATACTGTCTATTGTCATAGTTGTGTCTATTACACTGGCTGGAAGTATTTATATGGTAGTTACTGGATCTTTTTTTGTAATATATATGGTTAATCGAAAGGAACAGAATGAGCAAACTAGAGTACTCACAAAGGTAACGTTTTTGTAAAGCATTCTATGTTTACTTTTTAGGTTTTTTTGACATGTTTTAAAGGGGTTTTTTTGACATATTTATTAGATGTCTATACAGCTGATGATAAGTGGTGTGTTATTTACCTTATCTCCTATAATTCCAGCTTTACTGGTAACTGTAATTGACACTATTCCTGCTGCAATCATTACTATGTTTGCTTTTTGGCTACAACTTGCTTGTATAAGCTTTCTGCATGTCACAGCAATAAGAAAAAAGAGAGATATGCAAGAAAAGACAATAGCAATGCTTGAGTCAAAAACGGAATCATCAATAAAGACATTAAACTTGTGAACCAACAAACATTCTCACATAAACTCATTAGAGCTATATTATTTAGCGTTCCGCAAGGGCCTAAACGCTTTATTTAACACTGTACCAAGTGTGAAAAGTATAAAAGTTTAAAACAACTGTGTAAACGCACAATAAATTAGAGTCAGAAATGCCTGAGTTTTAAAACCTAATCAGGAAATTAGTTAAATTTCTGCTTGAACACACTCTGGTGATATCTAAAGCTGGTTATACCACCAGTACAATGCCTCTAGGCTTAAAGAAGGCTAGGGTGGTACTGGGCAGAACATGCTGTTCTCATGAATGGTTGGTAAGTTGGTATAATCACCACATTCATTTACCTATTGTTTGTACCACATTACCGGCTGAATGGCCGGCTTCTATGTTCCTTGATGCTGGCTGTTTCACCGGCATTAACCAGCATCCGGCTTTGGTTCTTATGGTCAATTGAAGAAAAAAAATATCGATACAAAAGTCTGTAGATATTCTGAGGCAAGTACCCTTGGAAAGAACTTAAGATTTCTCGTTGTAAGATACAAAATGGGAGTATCGGCATGAACTCAGATATTTATTTTTGTTATAATAATACCTTGTTTTTTTTTGCTTTGATGACTTTAATGCGTTCGATCACATTGAACCCAAGCTCTTTTAAAACATCTGGAGCAATTTCACTAGGTATAATAGCAGCCATAGTCATCAAAGATCCAAGCTCTTCTGCTCGTTCATTCGCAATTCCCACTTTCCGTAGTATTGACTCCCAATTGGTTGCTTCGCTTTGGGGCTGTAACACAGGGATAGAAGGAATAGATTGATTGTTACGTGGTTGAGAGAATTGCAGCTTAACCAAATTAGTAAAAAGCTTTTAGAAGTATAGTGTACCTTAGCGTCGACAACAGAAATATTAGGCTTAGTTATCCATGATTGCTGAGGTAAGAACATACCTTCTTCAGTTGGAATATCACCTCTTTGTTCACTGGACTATGAAATTTAGATTAGAATCCTGTTTGTTATGCAAATGTACCTTGTTTGAGTATTTAACTTGATTTTGCGGTATTTCTAAGTCTTCAAGTGCGCTTTGAATGATGTCTAGGTGTTCGGGAATATCACCAAACTTTGTGTATTCAAGTGCTGTATCAATCAACTCTTTGGTCGAGTACTTTTCTTTTGGATCTTCTTTCAATTCTTTGTTACTAATTGTTGATACACCGTTGGATTGATGTTCAGGCAACTAAACAATAGATAAGTATACGACAAATGAAATCAAACAATTGCACCTTAAGTTGTTTGAATGTCAAAGTCTGTGGATTTGCTTCTCCAAACGTATTGTCGCCACCCGTGATCAGAGAAAAATCGTCACGAATAGCCATATAATGGCAATTATTAGTAGCAATCTCGACATACTTTCCATGTATTTTTACAGGCTTGTTTGATGTAAAGTTATCAAGATGTCTACCTTCACCCCAACCTGAAAACGGTTCTATCCAGTTAACTACCTCCCAGCCATACAAGAATCCTTGATGGTCAATGGCAAAAGAGGATTTATCACCACAATGTATAGATTTTATCTCATTTAGTTCAGTGATGACACCATACCCATACTTATTATCTTCTCCCAACCCAAGACAACCACTATCGTTGTATCCAAATGAAACCACCCTCTTTGATCTGATGAGAACTAATACATGATACGTACCAATGGCAATATCAATGGCATCTTCAATTTGTGGGACACGTGATATCTTATTTGGTTTTAAGAATAATTTGTTATCTTTTTCTTCACTTGTTGTTGTTCCCCACAGGAAAACATGTCCTGTGGTTGTAACTGCTCCACTCATAAAGTGATTGGTTTGAATTTTAGAAACATTCTCAAGGTTTGAAATAAGTGTTGGCGACTGTCCGTCTCCCCAAGAGTACACGTAACCCGATTCGGATAAAGCCATACAAATGATACAAGCACTTACTTGCGTTATTCGAGTAAGACTTAGAACACGTGTTGGCTTTGGGTTAGTGATATGCAAGTACCGCCCCACGTGTACACAGATCCATTTTCATCAACCGCAAGGTTCCGGCGTATACCAGCAGCAACACAAGCGATATTTTGGAGACCCTCGATTGGGCGCGCAGTATACACCTCTTCTTTGTGCGTATTACCTAACTGGTGATATCCGTTTCCTCCCCACGAATAAACGTAGCCATCGTCTGCGATTGCGATGGAGTGAACTGAACCAACGGCCAGGTAGTTTTTATGTTGTAAATTAACTTGCTTTGATTGGAGTTCAGCCATAGGCAGGTCTGTACGTAGTAAGATGCTGTAAGCGATTTTTTTTCAAGCGTTTTCTGAGTCTATTTTGGTCGTGACCTTTCAATAACTTTTGCAAAAGTTCACTCTAAAGCCTCAAAAAATCTTGTAATAAATAAAAACCCAGGGTCTGTCAAAAGACGGATTGTGTTATCTGTTTTCTGCAACGTCAATCTTGCAACAAGCTTCTTTCCAATTATAAACAGAGAATCTAAAAGGAGCACTCATGTAGGTGCAATGTAATTATGTAAATAGAACACTTGAAGGAGAGTTCAAGGTGTGGAACATCTGTGGATTGAACGAACCACTATTATGTGGGCGGTGAGCTTGAAGTACAAGACATGGCATGGCATGAACAAATTAAGGTTCAATTGAAACGTTGCTTAGTTGTATGTTGGTGCCAAACTAAAAGGAGAGTTCACACAGTGAGATACAAAAGGTGACGTATGGTTTACAACCACAACTATTGTGGTAGTACATGTCAAAAACCATTTGTGAGATGCACATTTATTCAAAAAAAGTCAATTCATTTACAAGTCAACGAGTTGGTGGAAGTGCTCTGTGTCCGATTAGTATGTTTGAAACGTGATGCAAAAATATTTAAGGCGCACCTAAATTAATGCACCAAGTGTTATCGTTCATTCTTTCAACTGTATTACGAAAATCTTTGTCAAATACAATGTGACTTGAGTCATATTGTTTGTAAGCATACAGTTGCTCAAAGTACGTTCCATCTACACCTGTCAATAGAACACAAAGAAAGCAATCTGTTTTTTCTAGGTCCTCTGGAGTTCGTATATCATGAAAAGGACTATCTGGAGTGATAGGGTGCTAAGGAGGCTGTGAAAAAATGTAAAAGAAATATCAAAAGAACAATGATACTAGTCTTGGTATCAAGAGTGGCCAATGAGGACCAGTTATTTAGAGATTCCGTGTAACTAACTTACTGATAGTGTCCAAACAAACGGCATTATCGGCGAACTATCTCTGAGAAGTGTCAAATCAACCATTTCTTTGCCCTTAAATTGCAATGTCAGAAATGCTTTGGCTTTGTATTTAACGTACTGGTGCCCCACTGCGATTAAGAATTGATACAGATATCTTAACCTGAGGATCCAGAATAGTATTATCACGTTGATTCGTAACTCTTAAATGGAGGTGTCTCTTCTCTTTACCAGAAATGATTGCGTAATTACAGAATAAAATTCTACTTTTAGGTATTGCAAACTTGCTGTAAATGACACCTATCACATGTCTTATGGCTTTATGTCTTATAGTTGGTTGTACCTATTAACAGAGCTAGTAACACAACACCGAACATATGAGTTATGCTGCCTAGCAGCTTAGATGAAGTGGTGACATTCGTTGCATCGCTTCCCATCGCTGAAAATATATAAAAGCTACAGGCGTGTTATAGTAGAGATCAGTGACGCTGACAGTTACCTGTGAAATAGGTAATCTGCGGTAGTTGGCTCAGCGCCATCCAAAATAGGAAAATCTACGCCTTGTACTATCTGTTATGCTGTAAGATTAAATTGATGTAATCAGTACGTACGCAGAAAGCGATACCAAATAAAACTGAAACAAACACCGCCAACACAAACACATACGCGAGGAGTGAAATCCAAGACACTAAACGAAGGTTTATTTAAGCAATAATCACGGAAATTGTATTACACTTTAAAAAATGGTAATATACATCTCCAGCGTCCTGTTTTACTCCTTTAAAGGTCACGTTGGACATGTGGCTTAAAGACTGCTCAACTTAAGTTTTTGATCGAAACTTAAAAAACTTGGCGGTTAAAGCACTGTAGTGCCATGTCGTCTAAAAGATCGAAGAAACGGCGCTTATCTACTTGGTCTCAAAAAAAAAAGGCAACAGCTGATGACGAAATTGAAGAAATAATACCTCAAAACGATGACGAGGCAGAGCGAAGGCAGCGTAAAAAACGAAAAAAATCAACTTTCAAAGTACCAGGAAATGTTGATCTTCCAAGTCCACTTCGTAGACGTCTATCATCTCAAGGCGATCCAGGGACACCAACAAAGCGCCCTAAAGTCAAATTATCACAAGCTCAGTTATCTGAGCTATACAGGGATATTGTACATCTGTCAGCGGCTAACGTGCGTAAAAAAGTGGTATGCGATGCCTTATAACCTCTAGAAAATTAATGCAAAAAATACTTGGAGTTTGCGGTTAATTGACAACCTCGATGACATTATTGAGAATGAGACTACAGAACAAGACCAAGAACGCGTCGGCACAAACTTTCAGGCACGTAGAGGCGATTATAACAAAATTGTAGATTTCAAATTTTAAATGTCAATTAGGTCGCTTCTGCTACATTAGATGCCTCTATTAAAATATACTCGTACAGAGTTGATTCTGTACACACTGACGCGTACAAGGTTAGCATTTTTATGTTTTGAAATTGGCTGTTTACCCGCCATTAAAATCATCACGTTGTAACCCTACATAGATGCTGGGTGTCATGAACCAAGCGGAGGAAGAAAAACAAAATAAAAAAGCTGAACAGGCGACTGACAGGCCGAGAAAGCCAGTACGAAACCTTGTATTACACGAGTTTATACACTGACATTATACTTAGCGTGCCGAAAAAGCCGTAAATACACTAGTCACGAACGAGACCGATATAAACGCCAAGAAGATTCATTTAGCCTTCGCAGTTGACCCTCTGTTCAGGAAAACATCAGCTTCTTTCGATGCAGGTACTTAGAAGGCGAGACATAAACGCTGGAATGAATTTGAAGAAGTTCTTATGCTGATTGTTTTATTTTTCTTGTAGGTGGTGCTAGAGGATTGCTTCTGAATCAACTTTGTGTTTTTCCTGGATGTGAAATTATATTCGATTCTAGTGATGCTCAGTATGACATTAGCGCTGACGAAGAGGCTTCTAATGTACCTGAACAAGATGTTAGCGAGCTAATAGGTAAACACATCTTTCAATTCAATCACTATTGTCCACCTCCTTTATTCTACTTTTAATGACCCTAATTCATTCCATTTCATCTAAATAGCTTCTCATATGAACGAGTGATTGTGTGGTCAGTTCAACGGCTTTTGTTTAGTTGATTAAACCAATTGATTAAATTTTTTTTGCCAATTTTTTTTATCGTGCTTTTGTTTTTTGGTTTTCTGTACTTACATTTTCCTTTCTTTTGTAGATATGCTTGGTGATCTTGAAGAAGTAAATAATAAGACCCTTTGTTCTATTTATGATAACTTTAAAATCACTGGTGAAGCACCAGATGATGATATAGTAGAGATGGAAGATCTTGATCAACTTGAAGCAATGCCAGAAATCGACTTTGAACTCGGGTAAATAACAACTTCCTAGTAACAACAGTATAACTAACAATTAGCCAAAATAGTGATATGAACATTGATTCAAGTATAAACGTTGCTGAGCAACAGCTTGAAGAAGCTATTGCAGGTGAAGTATTTCCTTTAGTAGCAACACCACAAAAAGATTCATCTGTAAGTCCTTTGGATTTTTTTTTCACTTGCTTTTATGTGTTTTCGTTTAAACTTACTTTTCTTGTGTACAAAGGGTGTTGAAGGTGATATGCAAGCCATGTTTGGATTAATGAAACAAGGTGGTGATGATTATAACTACTTTGATTCAAAGTTGCTTCAAAACTGGGCAGGTCCAAACCATTGGAAGTTTCAAAAACCTAAAGGTATGCTACTTCTTTATTCTCGATTTATTAGTGTATACCTTCAAAACCAAAGGTTCCTATTATCAAAACAGAGAACCTGAAAAGTGTCACCGGCGCGTCCAAGCACCGAACTTGATTCTTTTATTTTTTTTGTATTATTTATTATGCCTTTGTTGTTTGTAATACTTATCTGTCTTGTTAGAAAATCCAAGTACTGCTAATAAAGAAAACGCTGCTGCTGGTGATAATGAAGAAGACGAGAAACCAAAGAAACGTGCTAGGCGTAAGAAGGAAGCTTTTTTGATCGATTTCTCGAAACCAATTGATAAGGTACTTTTTCTTGGAGAACCAAAAAAAAACATCTTCACCATTCTGCTTCTACACTTTTTTTCTTTTCTTTTTTCGTTGTGGCTTTCTATGTATTGATGTTTGGTTTACTCTTTAACACATTTTCCCGCTTGTAGGAGTTCGAGAAGATGTTCCAGAAGGCTGGTAATTACTCAACTGTCTTGTCAAAGTCAATTCTTGAAAAAAATGAAAGAGAATCGTCAAAACTTTTACTACCTCCTGATGTTAAATACGATATTTCTATGCTATCACAATTATTTAATAAGCCCAATTGGCGTATATCATCTCACAAAAAAAGAAAAAAGTTAACAGCTGCTGCTGAAGCACCTGATGGTGCTGTTGATGCTGAGCCTGAAGAGTGGATGGATATTGTACAACAAGATAGTGGTGTTGGTGGATTAGATATGGACGATGTTGATGGTCCACAAGTAGATTTCACAGCACAGCTCGCTTTTGAAGAGGTAGCTTTCGGCGAAAACGTTCTTTGTGTCACTTTTTTGTTTCAAAAAAAATCCCGTTCTGCATTATGCAGTAACTTACTTGATCATTCACATGATCAATGGTGTTTATTTACAGATTTTTCTCTA
This sequence comes from Trichosphaerium sp. ATCC 40318, assembly GCA_038496445.1. NCBI lineage: Eukaryota > Discosea > Flabellinia > Trichosidae > Trichosphaerium > Trichosphaerium sp. ATCC 40318. Next base: position 63,463 of record JALMLS010000130.1, on the reverse strand, counting down.
TTATTTTGTACAGTGTTATATATTATTTTTTGGATCGACACTTTAGCCAAGTCTTTTTTTTGTTTTTTGGATAATTTTTTTCTAACTATTTCCAAAGGCTGCTGATTTACCAAAAGGAGAGAATACAATTAGCTATGCTACTGTTGCTAAGCGTGTAGATGTTAAAGCTTTGAAAAGCGATATATGGAAGAGTTTTACCAAGCTATCAATACAGGTATAGAAACGCCGTCACAAGCTTGAAGAAAAAAGTCGAGAGTCTTTATTTTTTGGTTTTTTTTTAATTTCTACAACTGCAGTTCCCTTTTCTTCTTGTTGCACATTTTAACGTTTAAACTGCTTGTTCTTTTAATGATTCTCAATATTTTCTTGCTTTAGGATAAAGATACTGATGAAAGCGATGAGGATGAAGAAAATGAAAACCCTGTTGATTTTAAGAATGTTCTTGCTGGATTCAGTGATAAGATGCAAAAGAAGCATAAAGATGCTTCTGTACAATATTGCTTTATATGCTTATTGCATCTTGCTAATGAGAAGTGTCTAAGTATAACACAAACATCTGATGATACACTTTCATTAGCACAAGATGTATCATAAAAAAACCAGAAAGTAAAAACGCATAAAAGAAAAAAAATGAAGCCATACTAGTCAAGTACTTCTATGGCTCCTACCTGTACAAAATAAATCAAAAATCACCTCAACCCAAAATTTACATAACCTTTATTTCTAAAATAGAAGACCCAACACCGCCTGCAGTGGACTCGCTGTGTTGTGAATTCGAGAGTCATTGACTGCACTTTACTGAATGGCACCACCGTTGACTATTTGTTTCAGTTCTCTACCTTTAACTAGCTCTAATAGTCGATTATATTGTTGGAACGTGAGGTTATGCCTAGAAGCACAGCAAAATTTTGAACCCTTTTTCAGACTCTATGCTCCTTGTAGAGCAATAAAAAAAGAGGAGGTTGGTACTTTTCTTTTTAAAATATTGCAATTTTTGAAAGTACATATTTCACTTGGGTTACAGTGTTAAATAAAACTCTTAAGCCTATGTCGATAGCAATATTAGATAATCTAGCTCCAGCTACGAACAGTAGCTCGTACCAAAATACGAATTTTGGCTAACTTGTCTCACACGTCACATTTGTACTTTCTGACAGTTTCTCCTTACAAACACGTAAACAGTTCCTACTGCAGACATTTATCCGGGTACAGCCGTTAAACGCCCACCTCTAGACAACACTGGCAAAAATTTTCAAAAAATTTGTTAAGTTACAAACTAAAAGTTTAAAAACTCCAAAATCAATAATGAAACAGGCGCTGCAAGGTTTAGTAGTTGCTCTGTTGGTTGGCGCTGTGTTAAGCATTACAAGGTTCATCGCGCCAACAGGTATGATGAGGCTGAATTTGGCCTTTTGTTTAGCGTTTAACAAGCGTTTAGGACAAGATTCCGGGACATGTCTTGTGGCAAACGCACCTTGTCGTAGCCTTGAATACGTTCTATTTACGTCATCACAACCAGGAGACATTATTAACATGGCCAGTGGCGTATATACAGGTAATTAAAAGCGATGACATGATCTTTGATGCCTTTTCGTGCTTATTCTATTTTAAGGCGTTAATAATACACGATTGGACTGGCCTACGCCTGTAGAGCTTCATGACGTTGAAATAAGAGGTATTTGCTTAAATTTCGTGTATAGCGCCATTTTCTGAATAAAGGTATTGTTAAGGAGCGGAATCAGGCGAAACGGTTATTGACGGCTCCCAAACAGACTACATGTTTTTTATTCCAAGTTGCAATAGAACTTTTAACGATGAACACTTGTCACTTATAAGTTTTTCTAATATCATATTTACAAATGCTATTTGTGTGGATACTTATCCACCAATTGTCGAGGTACGTATACTTTTTTGGTTTTTATCTCTTCAATTCTGTTAACTGTTTTTTTGTTTTCTAGGTTCTGTCAAACGGAACACAAGTAGTACGTCATTGAACATATACAATATATTTTAACAAGCACTTTAGGTACCCGATCAAGGAGCTTCAGTCCTTTTTGCCTCCGGTGGATGTGGCATTTCTTTCACGTACTGACACAAAAACAAGTTGATTCTTTGTGATGCTAATTGCTATTCTAGGGATTGCACGTTTACAGCGAATACCTGCGGCGAAGTCGCAATTGAAGGTTCAGACACTCAAAACTATGGTGTATTGAACGTGAGAGACAGTAGTCTGAACTTAACGAGGTACGTGTATTGGCTCCAGGTTGGTATACTCACGTATGTATTACAAAGGGTGACGTTCACGGGGAACAGTGGTTTAGGTGTCGTGCACATGAAAAACGTTGTAGCTAAGATTGTGAATTGTACACTTGATAATAATACGGTGTCTGCAGGTATGCCCTTCGTTTTTGGTGCAAGGTTAAAGTCTTATATTGTATACAGGAGTTGTTTACGCCGAAGGTGAAGTGGGTCTTGAAGTATACGGCTCTGTATTTACAAGAGGATCGACTGCAATTAGTACGTGTCTTTTTTGTGTTTAGTTTGTTTGGCTTATAGTTTAGGCGTCAAAGGAGATTCTACAAACACTGTAGTGAACGTGGATTATTGTTCTTTTGATAGCAATAGTGATGGAGGTACTTACCTTCTTCAGTTATATACTGGCTTAACTACAATAGCTATTCGTCTTGATGGAGTTTCAGGTGGCATTTCTAATAGCAACTTCACGTGCGTGACGTAGTATCAATTTTCCCGTTTTTTTCTGGAAATGTTCAAAACTTGCCCAATCAGTTCGGTTTAAAAGGCGTTTAAAGACTGAAGTCATTCTTGTCCCACTATAGCTTAAACTGGGTTCCATTGTAACAAGGTTCTAGGAACAATATACATAGTGCTTTACATATGAGAGTGACTAAGGACTTTATAATTGAACATTTTATGTTCGACAGAAATAATGCATCTGATGGAGCAGGTATATACTTCGCTGATGGCAATGAAAATGTCATTGTACAAAATGGAGTATTTACGCACAACTACTGCGAAACAAGCGGTCCTGGTATTTTTATGGGGAGTGAAATTAGAAACATTACAATGAGATACCTTGACTTTGATAACAACATTGCTGGCGGAGTTGGTAAGTACACGTGATCATAGCTTTATAACTACCCTACACAATCCCAATTATTCTATAAATAGGTGCTTTATATATTGGGCATGTGCTAGGAGGTCTTATTGAACATATCAACCTCAGGTAATTTACCAAGTTAACTAACGACCTGCACAAGGTGATTTGGAAGAATCGCTAGCTAACATACTCACCATGTTTCTAATATAACTTCTTACTTAGATCAAACCTTCAAAGATGGTGTGCTATGTTCATATATATATCTAAAAACGTACATGTAAGACACGTCCTGTTACAGGACAATAATTCGACTAGTAACGGTGGAGGGCTTTATGTTGAATACCTCAACGAAAACATAACAATGGAGCATATGCAATTTATAAACAACTATGCATCTTCTGGTGCAGCTGCCTATTTTTATGGCCCAAATACCAACGTTACAATGCGTTATATATACTTTTTAGATAACCAAGCACGTGTTAATGGTGGTAAGAAGTGTCCTTAGGGCTTTTATAGTATTTAACAGAGTTATTTTAGGAGCTGTTGCCTTTACAAACAACAATGTTGATATGTCGATTGAATATTCGATTTTTGAGAACAATACTGCCGTTGGTGATGGTGGCGGTATGCACTATACTAATAATAACGAAAACTCAGTATTGCGCAACCTAACCTTCATTCAAAATACCGCAAAAGGATCTGTACGTTGAAACTAAGTGAGTTGTTTGGACTTAAGTACTGATGTAATGTGATTTAAGGGAGGTGCTTTGTATATGAACAACAACCCTAACACTCTTATTGTTGATTCGAATTTCAGACTTAATACAGCGCCTATAACCGGTGGAGCAATCGCTTATGAATCTGATGACAATGCAGTCATCAGAAACTGTAGTTTTGTTGAAAACAAAGCAGAAAATGGAGGTGGAGTGTATACTATTGCAAACACAATTCAAGATTGTTTCTTTGAATCCAACACCAAACATAGTAAGTACACGTGACTTTTTTAGTCTTGTATTTGTTTACGTTATCTTGAGGTATCTCTGGAACAGAAGTCGTAATAATTGAAAACACTGTTCTTGAAGAAATATCTGGCTTTCTGCCTCAAGGAAGTAGAGGTTGGTGGTATTCACCTAAAATAAGCTTACATACCCGTAATAGGAACGAACTACACGCACTTGACGGTACCTTTGTTAGGTTCATGGGACTTGCTCGAACCATTAACAGTACCTTCGTTCTCAGTAGAGGACGGTGAAATTATTATACATCATGAAAGCACACTTCGTATTTCTAGCTCCCTTACGTATTCTGGAGGACACATAGTAGTATGTTGCACAACTTCATACACTACTAGTAGTACCAAACTCTGACTCGTTTAAAAATAGGGAAATCGTTATGTAAACGACACGTGGGTAGAACGTGACAGTGCAGAAATTATACTTGAAGAAGGATGTGGTACTATGTTCAACATCGGAGCATTGACCCTGACTGACATACTTGTTGATAATCACGGTAAGCAAAGGACATGAACACGTGATAGGGCATATCAATACTTATTAACCGATAGGTGCTATTGACATTTACAGGGATTCAAGAATCTCATTGCACATGGAGAATAGTATTATTAACTATTACTCTGGTTCTAGGTTATCTATTGATGACAACGTAGTACTCAGTGGTTCTGACTCTTCCTTCAATTTTGAGAACTCAAGCCTAACTGCGAAAGTAAGTTGTTCAAAGATATTTTATTGCTAATCTAACGCTATTTTTAAGGGCGAGCTTGATGTTGCTATTAAATGTTCGTTTAACAACAGCTCTATCTTTATGACAATTGGCCCTTCTTTTATTAATTGGCTTTTGAACCCTGACTTCAGTAAGCGTAAATCTATAACAATTTCGGCTTATACTTTTGTAGACAATAGTGTAATAGAACTTCGAAGTTCTGGATCTGAAACAGTTGGACAACAGATCTTATTGATGCGTTTTACAAATGATACTATCGCACCTGTTTCATCCATGATATCTAGTATGGTCATAAAGGCTGAAGGAAATGTCACAATACCCTTCAGAACTGTATTTCAGGATCATGTATTGAGTATTATTATTGAAGATAAGATACGAATAATAAGAGAATGGAGTGATTGGAGCGATGTACCTACTATTGTTGCGCTATGTCTGATAAGCGTTGGGTTAATAGCGACTATAATTGCAGCTGTGTTGGTAGTCTTAAATTGGTACGTCCACGCGGATAATACAAAAAACACGTGTTTTGAAAATGAATGTTGACAATGTTGTGTTAAGGACTGCAACAGTAATTGTTGCATCAACAAAAGAGTTTCTGATTGTAATACTTGTCGGTATAGCTTTGGCATATGGTGGTGCTTTTGCTTGGTACGTTGCTGTTAATACTTGGTTGTTCATCTTTTCTTACTCTTCGCTTGTTTAGGATAGCGCCTGTATCTGATACATTCTGTGAGTTGAGAGTTTGGTTGCCATTGCTAGGTTTTATTGCTATGTTGGCGTATGTTTCGATTTATTTGTACGAGGTTAACTTACTTGATTATAGACCAATACTATCAAAAACTTTCAGGATTAAGCGCATATTTGATCGCAAAAATTTGTCATTAACTGTTATTACAGCCCCAAAGTTGATACAAATAACACTTGTACCAATAGTACTGCAACTCGTATCCAAGCTACCCCTACTTTTTTCTTTTAAAACTCATCCACGTGTTATTTATCTTAACATTAAACCAGATAATCCTAATTGTTTGGACAGCTACATCAAGAAACACAATATCACTATCAATAGATAAAGATAACGACAACTTTATGTTGAAACAATGCTCAAGCAAACATGGTCAAGTCTTTTTGATTCTTACTATTGTTTTCGATGTATGTCTTTTTTTTTGCTTTGTCTTACGTTGTAGTTCATCTTGTCTGACTTATTGGTTAGGGTATTATTCTTATAGCTGGCTGTTATTTTGCTTTTGCAGTTAGGAATGTACCAAGTTTATACAATGAGTCAAGATGGATGGCTGCAATCATATATAATGATATGGTTTGGGCAACACTTATCATGATATTCGGGTTCACTGTAACTTCTGTTTCGTCTTTGGCAACTGTAAGTATAGTTGTATCCCTCGGAATATGGTTCATTGCATCAGGTACAGTGATATATACACCAAACGAATCACAGAGCCGATGATCCCATCATCTGTTTCAACCTCACGTGGTATGTTACTAATTCTTTACTAGTTACACTGGGAGCGATGTTTATTCCTAAATTTTGGTCAGTCTATACTCACACTGAGGAGGATTCAAAGCGGTAAGCTATCAGAGGTGCTTCTTATTGACAATACTTTACTAGAGGATCAAGAATGTCAAAAAGGAATAGTGTCAAAACTGTGAGCTCGCAACATAGTGAAGAAGATATTGATGATCTTAAAAGACAGCTTGCAGATACAAGAGAAGCTCTAAAAGAAACAAGATCTCAGTTAAAATCTGCAGAAAATAAGCTGCATAAGATTTGTAAATAAAATTTATTTTTTCACAAAATCAGCCTATACATTGCATATCTTATCCTAGAGCAATCTCTGTGTCTGATTGTAAGCATGCCAGAAAATTACTATACAGCTTATTTGGTACAAGTGTTTCAGCCTAATCAATGGAAAGTCGTGGTATCTTGTACAAATAACCTGTGGTATTTATAGTCTTTTTTTGAACTTCTTTTTAAGGTAATTAAGCAACTTGGGAGGTCCAAGTGCCAATAGTATACCAGTCGCGGAGAGATCGTACTATACCGATCCCACAGAAACAATATTCGTTCGTTCATTGAAGTAAAACACGCTTCTGAACAGAAAGTCTCGTGTATCACGTGCACACAATTTATAATTATAATTCTTGAAAAAATATTCTGTTGCACGTTCTCGAACATTATATATGACGTCAAAGTTTGAACATACATAATTTTTCTTCTGTTCAAAGTTAAATTTTTTCAGTTTTCTGCATCTTGAACGTAGTTTTATTTTGTGATGTTCATTTTTTTTAATACTAATTATAGCAAACCACAAACAAAGAGCCCTGTGCTGACCTGGTACTTTTCGCATTATCAAAACACCCGAGTACGCTTTCTTCAGCAAACAGAATAGCAACACTATAAAAACGCGTATAAACATACGAACGTGGACTTTTCCCTATGTAAAACAACGCCACACTATCTTCAACGCTCTCCTTTTCTCAAAAAAAAAAGAAAAAAAACACTATTACTAAAAAGGAAGTTGACGTGATTTTTTTTGGTCCATGTCAATGACACGGCAGTGTCTTTTGTTTGGGTTTTTGATTATTTTACCAAAAACGATTCTAAAATTATCGCTTTATTCTCTACTACACTCATGACTTTCATCATCTTCACTTTGTATAAAGGTCTCCACAACACTATCCATTCGTACGCCAGTATTTATCAAATTAGATTCCATGGTAGACGAGAAAAACATCTGCATTGAATCTACTCCTTCTTGTACTTCCATCCCTTCAGAAGACCATGTACTCATTACAGGTGCTATCATTGTATGTACAGAAATTGGAAGATCATTATTTCCGTCGCTACAAAGTTGAACACCTGTTGTCAAAGACGACCCATCATTTTTGTCTTCTATGACATTTTTTTCAGTGTTTTTTGGAGGAAGAACAAAAAAGTCTTCGTCAGTTGGTTCCTTTGCTTCTTTTACACTAACTGAAGGATGTACAATATAGAAGTCATTATTAGGTTTCTTGCCTTCAGCTACTGCCTTTGCTTCAGACTGTCTCTTTTCATTATCTGAGTTCTCTTTAACTCTTAATATTTTATGTAAACTCTCATATTCTCTCAGCGTAAATATAGCCCCATCACTTCTTACTGATTCGTTTGAACCTCGGAAACACTGACTATACATATCCTTCAACCTTTCCAAGCAATCATACATCTCTTCTTTAGCGTCTTCAAACGCCTCGAGTTTTTTTATCTTTTCGTCTTGTATCTTCCTATAGTTGCCATCATTATCTTCCATGTATATTTATATAACGATATACGCGTTGCTTAGGCATTTGGCGCTTAGGACATTTGTGTACGACCACAGAATTTGACTGTCAAATTCAACGTAGACGGAGAAATAAGAACTCTCAATGACATCACCTCGGGAGCTAATTGGAATATAAACACCTTTAGGACACGTAATATAATACGGTGCGTACTCACCAGTTACATTTGATAAAAGTTATTAAACTTGAGGCTAGTTTTTTTACGTTTTTGCCTTTTTCGTCATAAGTTACATCCGAGAAAATTTTAACGTCTCAAAAACTTGGGAGTCGTCTTTTTACGTAAAGTGTCATGAGCCGCACTAGTGAAGCGTAGTATAGATAAGTTCTAGGATATTGTTAGTATTTACGGAACGAGAAAAAAACTACCAAAAAAACCCCGAAAAAACTGAGAAAAAAACAAGTAAAAATAAAACGTCAGCAAATCGTCACACACAGTTTTTTTATTATTCCTCCTGCATTTCTTTTCTTTGATTGAAGGGAAAGTTAGTTTTACCAAATATTTGTAACGTAACATGTAACGTATAGCATTATAACACGACAGTAAAAATAAAAAACAATCGATGATTTTATTACTGATGTTTTTTTGGAGTTTGCCTATAATTCCCTTCACCAAACGAAATTAAATAAAAATTTCTTTTTCAATTTATTGATTTTAGTAAACTCACTAAGAAAAAGTTGTAACAAAAAAATAAAACGACAAGTGTCACGAGAAGTACAAAAAAAAGTGTGAATATTTATACTTTTTTTTTACATTTTTCCTTATTCAGTTTTTAGCACCTAGAATATAAGACGTCCTCCACCTCCTCCTCCAAATCCTGGTGGTGGACCACCAAAACTATCAGGCCCAGGTGGACCACGAAAATTGTTTACTCCTGGAAAGGAGGACGCAGTTGTCTTCTAAAACAAGATTTAATTAAAAAAACAAGAGAATGGTATTTGAGGTTTTCCTTGTACGTACTCTACGCTTTGTGCGTCGCTTCTTTTCTTCCATAAGCTTTTTATTATCTTGTGTAACATCCATGATAAGATTTGGTGGTACAATAAGGTTCACATCTAGAGAAAAGAGTCAGTTTCTGAGGCCTTCTTTTTTCTTCATTTTTTATCCTTTTTTTTTACACAAAAGACTTACGAGGTATTCGATTGTTGTCTGAATAGAATAACATGTAAGGTACATCCTTGCTAAAAGACTTTGATAATCTACTAAAGCTACTGTAGGTTGTTGTATCAACAGAAGAATCATTGAACCTAAACCACTGACTTCCTACTCAACAAGCAAAGTTAAAACTTTACTTCAATTTTCTTTGTTACCTTTTTTAGATGAGTGCCTTGCATAGGAGTAATAATGACCATATTCAGTTGATGCACCTGAATGCATAACAACAGCGTATAGTGTATACTCTACAAACGTAATTAATTAAACATCAAGTAAGTTAAAGCGTTATGACAGCTCAACTTCTTTTTGCAAAATCATAAAAGAATTGTTTGCGTCATTATTACAAACTCCCAAAAACTTCTGAAATTCAAACAAAACACAGACCTTTTCATGTCTGTAGAATTTTACTTCCAACGAGTTTTTTCTGCTGGAAAGAGAACCTGAAAAAGTCGTACCAACTAAATTCTTGCCATCTTTTCCTGAAGGTAAAACAAACTGCTCAGGGTACAATACCTAGTATTTTATTATTTAAACCATAGACTGCATAGAAAAGAATAACAAAAAATCGCTTACTTCCTGTAATATCTTTCCACCTTTCTGTGTTTTGAAATCAAAAGTGAACCGATTCAAGGTAATCATCATATGTGCTGGTGCTTCGATAATTTGCTGTCTCTATAGTTGTGTAAGGCAGTATTACTTATGATGCCATTAGGTGCTTATATATTATCTACGTACACGTGTTGCATCAACGAGATTATCGCATTGAGAACATCTGAATTGGTTATCACCACATAACTCCTCAGGTTGAAAAAAATTAATTATAAGCTCCTCAAGACTAATGCTTCCATTGCTCTTTTCTGGGAATGACAGCATCAAGTCAATAAAGTCTTCCTAACAAAACTCTTAATACATTCCTTGGAAGCTATGGCCAGAAAACTGCAGCATTGACAGGAGGAGACATCACATCCAAGTTCAGCCCAAAAAATAGGAATTACTATCTCTTTGAAGGGTACCTTTGCTTCAGAGCAATGTGAACAAGATTTACATTCTGTAGTGGTAGACATTTTTCCACCACAAAAAACTTGATGCAAAATATCATCTTTGTCTCCTTCTTCCTCTAATCCATCAAGCAAATACCTTAAAACGTCATCATTTGTAAATCTGCAAAAAAGAAAAATGCTTACTTTCCGAATTCTGCAGCATCTTGTTGTCTGGAAGATTGCCATTGAGTAGAAAGCGTCTATAACCAAGAATCAGAAAATGGGGTTTCCGAAAGAGAAAAAGGTGAAAGAAGTTCAAACAATGAGGAGCTAGTACACTTCTAAAACCCTTCGGAACTAAGGCCTTTCTGTCAGAAAGCATCATATGCGCCATAAGTGAGCGATACGCATTAAATATTTTAGATTTCTTTGCATCCTTTGGACCCTTTCCTGTGAATGCAGCAAACGTAAGAGCATCACTCATAAAAAGTGCCTGAAGAACGCTTTAAAAAAAAAACATTAATTACACATCTATAGCCACTAAGTTATCACGTGTATACCTATTCATGTAGCAAGTGTTTCCAAGGTTAAAAAGTCCTGGTTGCATATCAACGGACCTACCCAAGCCTTCGGCTTCTTCAACATCTACATAATCACCGCCGCCACTAAAATCAATGAATTTCTGTGCCAAAAAAGAAGAAGAAAAAAAAACCAGCAGTTTCTTTCGTACCTCGATACTCCAGGCATCTGCATTGTCCATAAGTTTAACTTGAGCGTGCTAATAGTAATATCTTCCGAAGGTTCCGGTATACCAGTCTTTTGAAGTAACTCACCAAGTTTCTGGCATTGTGGACCAGGATGTTTAAACGCTGTGTAAAAAATAAGCCAATCAACAAAACGAAAAACCAGCAGCGTGTCTGAAATGTACATACCTTGGATGTATAGCAATTGTACTAGACTATATAAAGTAGAGGCAGTATCATGTTGTGGCTTAGTTCTAGCAGGTGGTGGCTGGCTTTTTTCAGAAAAAGCTTGCAATTCTTCAATAATCTCATATTGCATACCAACCGGCTTCTTTTCTTCTAACCCACTTGTATCTGTACTTTCCTGTATTTTATCATTACCTAGCAAAACAAATCTATATTACAAGTATGTATATACCTTCTCTTGTATAAGTCGCTCCAAGGCTATTTCAATAAGAGGTAAACATTTATGGAACGCATTGGGAGATACTTGATATCCTAATAAAAGACGTCTCAAAACCTTGACAGCATTCTCTCTGAGGCCAACTATCAATAACTGTTTGCTAACTAACAAATAATTAATGATAAACCAGTAGAAATAGTCCAAAAGCTTGTATAATAACGTACCCCAAGAAGCAAGCTCAGGTACTAATTTTATAATTTTTGGTGTATTGTTTGTTGATATAATGGCTTCCAAGAGCTTCTCAACCCAAACCATCACCTCTGGGAAGCATGGCAAAAGTAGTAACTTGGCTAAAGGCCAACCTGGTTCAGGTGGGCACGGAAGTTGATCTGGTATAGCTGATCTTAAGAAAGGAAGGCCAAGTACACCAATAACACCTTTTCTTATCGCCGATAATCCACAAACCAAGCTAACAAGCTCATTAAAAACGAGACTTGGTAATCTAGATAACGAGTTAATCATACTATCCATTAGTAAGTTTGTATTGCTTTACGTTGGGTGTTCGTTCTCCATTTTCTTCAACATTGTTAAACAAGGTACAACATAAGAATGCCATTCTTTCTTTGATGTCACTGGTGTTTGATTCATTAATTTAATAAGACTCTTTTAAAAAGATAAGTGTCAGCTCCATTCGCATACAAAGAATCAAAGTATTTCTGGGATACCAGGTATGTTAACGTACCACAGCGACACTTGTGCCAAGGATGTACTTAACAGGAAAGATATAAAATTCATTAATGAATGACACCATCGCAATCTAACAAGTTATTGTTACAAAAACAAGTTTGTAATAAACTAAGCACACCTACTTGAGCACGTATAGGAGGTATCCCTTTTCTGTTGAATATCAACTGTATAATCTTAGACACAAAGTTTAATTCACTTGTTGGATCACCTCCGTGTTCTAGGGTGCGAATAAAGTCAGAAGAAGAAAACGAGGGAAAAAAAAGAATTTGCTAGAACTCGTTTTCTGATTGGCTGTCACAATTTTTACCTCGCTTGCAAGTTAGTAGTGCCTTGGTTATATCCAATGGTATATGTATTTGCTTCGTATCAAGGCGTTTTTCGAATATTTGCTTTGAAATGTACGTAGGATTGATCTTTTGCTTGTATTGTTCTGGCTCTATGGCTGCATATTTACGTAGGACCAGTACAGCCAATGCTGAGTTTCCCTGAATCTGCCTGTTAGCACAAATTATTTGTACGCAACAGGCACAATGAGTTATTGCGATTGTAATGCTTTAAACGAAGATTGATTTCGTACTTACAGCTGTAGCGAGTTCTTGTCCGATATTCCATAGGACACCGTTGCTTATATTTGTATTTGTTACTTTATTGAGGATTGACGCCAATAGAAGCAATTTTCGTTGTTCGGGGTGCTCAGACGCTATAATCGCTCGCAAAATATTTTCCATGCGATGTGACGCTTGGGAGCACTTATTAAACCACTTGAAATTGTACCAATTGGAATAATGGTTTGATATGTACTTTATTACGTTAGATACCCTTCAAATAAGTCAGGGCATCTCACTAGTACGCTATTTGAATGTCTGTTGGTTTAAGCGACTTTCCTTAAGTAGTACTCCAGCTAATCTATTCTGTAGCACGTCATAGGAATGCACTCTTTCTATTTAGTGCTCGTACTGGGTTTTGTGGCTTTTTGCGCTGCTCAGTCCATTAAAATACCAAGAGCGTGCTCAACGCCCACCACTAACAGATATCGTACGTACACGATCCACACAGTTTAGATAAACCACTATCTTTAACAAACAACTTTTTTCACACGTTTCTGATCCAAAAAGTGTATAAACCTACTCAAACTATACATTTAGCTTTCTGTAATCCAAAACTATCACGAGATGAGCGATTGAAGAATCTCATTTCCCTAATACAAACAGACGAAAAACCACCACTTCTTACAGCCCGCGAATCGCCTCGTGGTAACATATCAAGGTAAGAGTGTGAAATGGGGAGTGTCACTTATTTTCCTTATTTTCCTCACCAACTTACAGAATTGGCCTTCCTGAATACGATTGGGGTCTTAACTGTGTTCACGGTGTTCAATCGCGCTGTGGAACGAATTGTCCAACGTCTTTTCCAAATCCAAACGCACTTGGTGCCTCATGGAACATGACTAACGTATTGGTACGAACGCTAGTATCAATCACGTGATTTGATGAAAAAAATACTAAAACTTTTCATTGTAGGTTATGGGCCAAATTATTGGTATCGAAATGCGTGCTCTTTGGTTAGAAGGTGTTGGTGAAAACCACGCAAACAACTTACCGCACATGGGTACTGTTCTCTCGGGCCTACGTTTCCGAAATGTGACTCACAACATTTAGGTTTGGATTGTTGGTCTCCAAACATAAATATTAACCGTGACCCTCGCTGGGGCCGTAATTTAGAAGTAGCAAGCGAAGATCCGTTCATTAACGGACAATACGGTATTGCGTACACCAGAGGGCTTCAAGAAGGCGAAGATAAGAGATTTCTACAAGGTGTAGTTACATTGAAGCACTGGGACGCATACTCTCTTGAGAGTTACAATGGCGCGACTCGCCACAATTTTAATGCTAAGGTACAATCAAATGTCCACGTGTATAGTGTACTAAACTGTTGTCTAAGGTGTCGCAGTATGATCTCGCCAATACCTATTTTCCTGCGTTTAAAGACACTGTACAACAAGCCAATGCTAAAGGTGTAATGTGTTCTTACAACGCGCTTAATGGTGTTCCTACTTGTGCCTCTAAATTTCTTAATTCTACTCTTCGCGGTGATTGGGGATTTACTGGATACGTTACAAGTGACTCTGGCGCTATTTTCGATATCTATGGAGCTCATCACTACGCAAAGACATACGAAGTAAGCGTTCATCTGGAGATGCAGAATATTAATTTTTTTCATTAGGAAGCTGCCGCAGACGGCATCTTGGGTGGTACCGATATCAACAGGTTACTTTCTTTTTTTTTCTCTTCCTTTTCCTTTTTGAAGAAATTGCTCAATAATCACGTGACTTGTGCTTTTTCTAACTCTTTGTAGTGGCAGCGTATACTTGAGCCACTTGAACAATGCAGTCACTCAAGGTTTGATCAAGGAATCAGATGTTGATCTTGCTCTTTACCGCACCCTTGGCCTTCGTATCGATTTGGGTTTGTTTGATCCTATTGACGATCAAGTACGCAGCCATTTTCTAGTTTCAACGAACTTATCCCTTTAAAGCCTTACTGGCATGTTCCTCCAACAGTAGTCGGAACAGCTGCACATCAAGAGATTAACTTGTTTACAACACTTCAATCCATGGTTTTACTGAAGAACGACGACAATACACTTCCTTTCCCAAAAGGAAAAAATATTGCTGTTGTAGGTCCACATGCAAACGCCACAGGTGCTTTGCTTGGAAATTATTTAGGACAGTACGTTAAAAAAAATCACGTGATTTTTATACACCCAACTTACGTGTAACTTTAGAATTTGCAAAGGTCTGTAGTCTTGAACATTTGATAGGTTTTTAACATTCTTATAGATGATACATATAATTGCATACTATCTCCACACGCTCAAATTAAAGCAGCTAACGTCGGTGGACAAACAGTACGGTTTTTCAAGAGACTATTTTTTCCTTTGTTAAATTCAATCTTAGAGCCTCAGTGAGGGTTGTACCGTTTCTGGAACGAGCACAAGTGGATTTGCAGCCGCTAAGCAAGCAGTTGAGCAAGCTGATTATGTATGTATTGGTTTGTGGTTTTTCAATGCTAATGTTTGTTTTCTAAGGTTATTATGATGCTTGGAATTGACACAACTGTTGAAAGAGAAGGAGAAGATAGACACGAAATATCATTACCTGGCGTACAGAACGAGTTTGCTGAAATGATTTTGGGTATTGGTAAACCAACAGCCGTGGTACTATTCAACGGGTAAGTTAAAAAAATGAGAACTGTTGAAACACAACTTTCTGCTATTCATGCAAGCAGCTAACTCCGAACTCTATTTAGAGGTGCTGTTGCTATAGATGCATTGAAGGACAAAGCGCCAGCTATTGTAGAGGCATACTACCCAGGTTACCAAGGTGGTAAAGCTTTAGCCATGACACTGCTCGGGTATGTTGAGCATCTTAGTTGAATCTTCTATTTTAACCTTACCTTTAGTGACTACAATCCAGGTGGTAAACTTGCTTACACAATCTATGACTCTAAATTCGTCAACGAAAGCAATTTCTTGGTACAAATGCCTCATTTGCGCTCTGCTCATTTTTACTTTTCAGGATATGAGTATGACTAATCCACCTGGTCGTTCATACCGTTATTACACCGGAACACCTTTATGGACTTTTGGTCATGGTCTTTCATACACAACGTTCAAGATGGAATGGCATAATACCACCACTGGTGAGCCACATATTGTTGAGAACGACAAGGCATTTGAACTTGAGTATGAGGTCAAAGTAACCAACACAGGTACGTCTCTTAACAAATCACTTATTTTCATTGAACGATAAACGCTTTTTTGACCGTTTAATAGGTAAAAGAGAAGGTGACGAAGTAGTTCAAGCGTACTACTACCCTAAGGGAACATCTACAGCTGATCCACTCATAAAACAATTATTTGGTTTCCAACGTGTTCATCTAGGAGCAGGAGGTACACTCTGAATCTATTTATAAATTTATACTGACGTTTGCACCCAAAGATAGCACAACTGTTAAATTCACAATGAAGGACACAACACTACGCGTAGGTGATGAGAAAGGTACACTTGAAATTTCAGTTTGCTTAGTATTAACCGTTTAAAAGGAAACATTGTTAGCTCACCAGGTGAGTACCAGATCGAATTCACAAATGGTGTTGATCAAACTATCCACTCGGTTGTTACTGTAAAAGGAGACGTCCGTGTTCTTGAGGCATTCCCAGAAGGCTTTGAAGAATAAAAACAGCACTTTTAGCACGTGATTCTTAATTACGTCGAAACTAAACGAAACAAGGCTTTACAACGTGATATTGTAAATCTTTTGAAGTTTCTATTGTTTCTAGACGTCACTTAGTTTTCCTGTAACCATCCCCACGTGTCGTATAAACACGCGAAAAAATCTACGACGCTTTGTAGTTGTGTTAAAGTGGGTTTTAGCAGTTTTAGATCTATTGCCGAGATACAATTGTTTAAAGTTTAGGAAGGCGACGTTACACGCTGTACACGCAATCTTAGTCTTCCTCCCTTTGCAAAGTCACCCCACAAGTCTGCAATAACTCCGTCTGTCGCTCGAGTGATATTTACATTAGTTTCGTCTCTAGTTTATTGCTTAGCGGGTGTCAACATGCAATTTGATGCACGTACACGAGTTCTCGGTTGTGGATGACATGTTTAGCGTATAATTTTACGGTTAGCTCTTTAATGTCTTCTGATACGTCCGGTATCTTCATTGTATGGTTCCTGAGCTAGTGAGCTAAAAGTATCAACTAAATTCGGACCATGTGGGGCACAGACTATCAGATGCAGGCTCTGTTAATACTTCCTCTTTGTCTCCTACAATTATCCCAGTGATTACAGGCAATTTGCGAAAGCCTTGTCTTTGTGGCAGGTTTATGCCTTCTACAACTGTAACCTCCAGTGTCGTCATGCTTGGTGCGTAGCAATGTTAGAAAATAAGCCGGTTTAAGTGTTAAGTGTAAAAATCGAGGCAACAAAAACCGCATAATCGTTACCACGTTAGAAAAATACGAACACTGCGTTATACGTAGTATTGGTAGCCAATGTCTAAGGAGCCTGATTTAAACAAATCAACTGGTTAGTTACAACGCTGGATTATTGTGCTCAACGCATATGTAGGTAGTATTGGAGAAGATAAGAGCAAAAAGCCGAGGTAAAAACCAAACACGGAGTTTATTGTATTGACGTTTACGTTAGGCGAGCGGTAGGGCATCGTAATCTCTCTACAGCCTTAGATGGGTTTGTAGTAGGCAAAGAGCAACGAACGTTCTCTGTTGCTGAGGCTCTTGGTATAACTGCGAGGGCAGGAACGAACGTTACAGACGCCAAAAAGAACGGCAGTAATCGAAACATAAAAAGACACACCAAATCGCAATCGCATAAGAGTACACTGACCAGTATAAACAAACGGGTACGGTTTATTGTTTCTAATTTGTTTTTCGAGCATTTGTGTAACCGCTATTGTACAAAGTGTCATAAGTACACAGCACCACGCGATTACTGTTGTTTTAAAGTAGTTTTCACTAATGCTCGTGTCAAGGAGAAGGTTGGCACAAAGAAACTTGCTCATAGCACGCCAAACGCATCTATTGCAAGGCGGAAACGGTCTAAAGTGAGACCGAGTCCTATAGCTCAAAGTGAGCCTGTCACAGAAAAGGAAATAATGGCGACAGAACCAGGTGCGTTCTTTATTCTATGATATAGCGTCACCATGGTCTCAAACGAAATTACGATTTTTTTTGTGTACATAGCCTGTTCATGTTTTTTCTCAATAATCTAATAATTTCTCTGTAGGTGAGACTGAGTATGCAGCGTTTAACCATGCGTGGCTCCAATTAGAAGATCTTGAAGGTATGATTTTTTATCACGTGGAATTTGTGATTTTGTTTGTGTATTTGTTTAAAATAGAGCTTACGGAAGTTTGTTTTGTAGAGAGGTTACTTCAAGGCACAGATGATTTTAGTGGGGAACAGTTATTGGAACTTGTACATAAAAAATTACGAAGCGCTTCCTTTTTACCGCGTCGCCCATCTATGCTTGATCGATTCCAAATACCAAAAAGTTATGATGGTACGAAGAAGATCAAGTTCACATCAGAAAACTTTTTAGAAGAAAATACGAACATTAAATACGCTTATGCTTCTCAAAAGGTCCTGTTGTACCAGAAAAGATCACTGCATCATCTATTAAAGATATGCTTCATGCTTTTGTCAATAGCAAGCCGCTGCATTATAAGTATGCATGGTATTTGACAGTAGTAGTCAAGAAGATCCTTGAGAAGGTAAGTAGAGATTCTCATTTTGAAACTAAGAATAAAAAAGGAACCTAATGTTTTACGTGTTACTGTTCCAAAAAATGGACGAGTTATCGTTGTGGGTGATATTCATGGACAACTTATTGACTTGGATACAGTAATTAAGAAAAACGGATTACCTTCTCCCACTCAACACTACATTTTTAATGGAGGTGCGTTTGTATTTCGAAAGAAAAAAAAAAGTAAATGTCAAAATGTGTCAAATTGAACAATTTGCTTTTTGACACATTTTGTTTTTATCTCATTTGTGTAAAGTTGCTTATATTTTTTGCGTAGATTTTGTTGATCGTGGACCTCAAGGACCAGAGGTGTTATGGATTCTATATGCTCTTAAAATTGCGTATCCTAAATACGTTAATTTGCATCGTGGTAACCATGAACTGAGGCGATTGAATATGCGTTATAATTTTGAGACGCAAATGAGAAAACATTACGATACTAAATTGTACATAACAGTTTTTTTTTTCTTTTCAGTAATGGTCTCGGAGTTGATTTTTTTATGTAGATTTGAGAGCGTTCAAGCGACGTTTATGGAACTACCTATTGCTAGCTTAATAGAAGGTAAAGTTTTCATACTTCATGGTGGTTTACCAGCATTTATTCCGAAGCTTAAGGATTATGCATCGTACGGATCTTTTTTTTTGAATGTTGTGAATTTAGTGATTTTATTTTTGTCCACCTTGTGTTTATACCTCACAAAGGGCTAATCGTCACGTGGATATTCCGAAGTCAAAGTTTTGCCATACTCAAGAATTAAAGTTGCTTGAAGCTACATTGTGGAGTGATCCAAGACACATACAAGGTTAGTAACGCCGGTGGGTTGTTTGTTGTGAACAAACTGAAATTTATCATCATTTAGGCACTGAAAAAAGTCAGCGTGGTGCAGGTGTATACTTTGGTAAAGATATTACTAAGAGCTTCTTTAAAGATAGTGGTATTGAGTTACTAGTGCGTTCTCATGAAGTATGCGCTTTAGGTGCGAGCTGAATACTTGTTTTGATGTACTAATGAAAGATGTCAGGTTACGAGTTTTGTCATGATGATAGAGTGCTTACAATATTTTCTGCGTCTTGCTATTGTGGATTAAATGATAATAAGGGTACGTTTTAACCCTCTAGTCAATTACTTACGCAGGAATCTTTACTTCTTGTTGGATGGTCTTCTGGCCGGTTTTTTTATTGTTTGCTTTCTATGTCAATAAGCTAGTCGGATGGTGTAGTTGGTTATCACATCTGCTTCACACGCAGAAGGTCGGGGGTTCGAACCCCCCTCCGACTATAAAACATTTTGCAACTTTCAAGTTGCTACCATACCGTTGGTTGGCTCATCTGTACCTTTAGGTGCTGTTGCAATTTTTGAATTTGGTGGTAAGCTCACCCGACCGATATTTAAGACATACACTGCTGCAATTGATATCGGTCATTTTGACAAAGAGAACCACAAACAAATACAAAAAACACAGACGTTGAAGAAACTTAGAGAACATATTTTTCATATGCGTAGGCAACTCACAACTGCGTTTAAAAGTTGTGATAATGTACGGAAGAAAGTTTTTTTGCTTGTTACTAAACTCTAACTTTTACCAACTTAGGACGATGATGGTGTTATAACTGTAACTCAATGGGCAGAGTGTATGAAAAATGTCTTGCGGTTACCAATTCAGTGGATTCAATTGCAACCTTACTTGGCTTATACTTCTGGAGACCAGGAATTACGATATCTTGAGTTCCTTGATCGCTATGAAATTAAAGTTGATGAGTACGTTTTATTTTTTTTTCCTTCTCATCTCTTGTGTCCTTGACAGTACATGTCTTAATTCTATTTAGTGCGTTATACTTTAAATTCGAGCGAATGACAATTAAAAAGATTTGTACTCGTATTATGAGACAGTATGGTAATCTAGATGCTGCATTTTCAGCATGGGATCAAAACAATACTGGTACATATTCGTTCCTTAAACCATTTTACTCACGTGCTTTTTAAATAACAGGCAAGCTGTATTATGATCGATTCATTGATGCTTTATATAAATTGGATTTAGATCTTTCAAAAGATCAGCTATGGGTGCGTAGTTTTGTAGGTGTAAAACACCTTTTTTCTCAGTTTTTTCCTACACTTGTTTGGTGTGTCGCGACCAATCTTGAGGAATATTTTTGCTTGTTTGATGAGTTTTTAAATATGCATCCTAGGACTTTGTTCGTGGTATAGATGCAGCCTCTGTAGGGCACTTTACAGTGCGTGAAATTAAAGCTCGATTCAAAACAGAATGGCATCGTACAGTATCTACACAAGATGTTCCTTGGATTGAAGAAGCTATTGAAGTCATGGCTAAACGCATGCAGCACTCTAAATTAGATCCTCAAAAGATGTACATTAAGTTTGCGATGAGTGTACGCTGACTTAACTTCCTCGGGTTTTTTTTGATATCATTACGTTGTGACATGATCCGTTACTATCAAAAGGTTATAATTGTACTTATTTACGCTCTAGCCAACCTCTGGGATATCGTATAAGAAGTTTGGTATCGGTTTGAGCTATTTGCGTATCAAGAACGACTATAGTAAAGCAGAGCGTCATAAGATATTCTCCTATATTAATAAGGGTGAAAATGGCCATATATCACAAGATGAGTTCAATCATGCGTTCTTTACGAAGAAATCAGTCGTATGTTTTTGTTTTCAATTATTTGTCTAGTTTTTTGTATACTCACTTCTTGTTTAGCCACTTGCTGCGTCAAGACCAAAGTTGCAACGAGGACAGTCTATGCTCAACTTTGTAGATAATAACTTGATTAACAAGATTCATAAACTACGATTTCAAGTAAGACTTACAAACGTAGTATTTTTGGTTTGTGCCTTACTCCTTTTTTTTTTTCAGCTTCGTAATATTTTTCGCCATTTGGACGTAGATAATCAAGAAAGGCTTACGATAACTGAAATTAAAGCTACAATAATGGCTTTTGAAGAAAAACATCGTGATCCTTCTAAGCGGCTAACAGAGAGGGAGATTGATTTGCTTTTATCTAGTCTACCAAAGTACGGTTCTTTGCTGCTTCCTTTTTTTTTGTTCGGAGCTTTTCGGATTTTTTTCTGCTTTTTGTGCTCCTGTATATACCTGCTTTTTTGGCTGGGTTGCTGTTTAGAGATACTTTAAACACAAGCAAGTTCTCTTAGCTCAATCGGTCAGAGCATCTGTCTAATACACAGAAGGTTGTGAGTTCAAGTCTCATAGGGAACACTAAAATTTTATTTTATTTTGCATACTTTTTTTTCTTTGAAACTAAACTCAACGTCTTCAGGGATGTTGGTGGTATGATCAATTATAATCACTTTTTGGGAAGTTTCCGTGTTGTCGATAAGAGAAGTTCAGATAGCGTTCTTCCTCAGGCTCATTTGAAGCTATCTGGTGCTAATGATGCTATACTGAAATTTTACAAAACAAAATAAGCCAAAAAACACAACGAAAAGAAAAAAAGCAAGAAAATAACCAGAAAAAAAAAAGAAAAAGAAAGAAAGAAGGAGCGCATGTTGTACATACTTGTATACACCTAGAGAGCTTGGATAAAATAGTTTTCAATCTGTGTTTATGTGTGTAGTATGTACAGTCTCTTTTTCTATATTATTGACATATGTATCTGAATAGTGGCTTTGTGCGCAATGGCTGCTTGTTGCAATATTAGAAAAAAATAAGCGCAATTCAATTTTGTACATAAGAAAATAAAACAAGATAAATAACAATTAATTGATGTTCAAGCTAGCTTTATTTATGTGAGTTTGTTTGTTGCTTCACAAGTTTAATGTCTTTATTGATGATTCCGTTTTTGACTCAAGCATTGCTATTGTCTTTTCTTTCTTATTTCTCTTTTTTCTTATTGCCGTGACATGCAGAAAGCTTATACAAGCAAGTTGTAGCCAAAAAGCAAACATAGCAATGTTTAGAGAATTTATAGTATCAATTACATTTGTCACTAAAGCTGGAATTAAAGGAGATAAGGTAAATAGCACAGCACTTATCATCAGCTGTATAGAGATCTAAAAAAGTGTCAAAAAAAACCTCTGTAAAACACGTGAAAAAAAAAACGTGAAATAAACCTGAAAGTGACAAGTTTACATTAAACATAGAAGTGCTTTACAAAAACGTTACCTTTGTGAGTACTCTAGTTAGTTCATTCTGTTCCTCTCGATTAACCATATATATTACAAAAGATCCAGTAACTACCATATAAATACCTCCAGCCAGTGTAATAGACACAACTATGACAACAGACAGTATATTCAACAATGGTGAGTTGTAAAGTCCAGTTAAAATAGCAAGGGTCAAGTCCGCAACTACAACTACTAAAATCGCAAATGCCCATGCAATCAGAACCTTCCTAGTTAAATAATTTTCAACTCTGAATTGCCCTTTTCTAATATTGTGCAACATGCTGTGCCTACTCAAGTAAACAACAAGATTGAATGAACTCAAGTAGGTGCCGTTGTTACGCACCAATACATTGAAGCAAGGATAGTGGTTGCAAACGAGAGTGAAGGCATCCCAAATAAGAAGATATCATGAACAACGCAAGGGAATATCCTTCGAGAGTACAGAGGATCAATAACGACATAAGTCCCTCGTACTGAGTTGTTGAGTTAGCAATTATGAAATGGGATTATAAAACGTACAAGTATTTGCAAAAACTTCACCGACAAGGCATAAGATAGGGAAAGATAACTCGAAATGCTTCTGTTTTTTGAAGATATAGTATAGCTTTTGTGTACCTAGAAACACAACACCAAAACACAGACCACCAAATAGAATAGAGAAGAAAACCTATATTGACAGTCTTAGTTCATGCAAATAGAGTTATACACGCACTAGAACGATTTCATTTGTGATTTTCCAAGGGTTGTGATCTAAAATAAAGACGTGAGAACAACCAACAAGAGTGAAGAAAAAAACGTGTTGATCAAAAAAAAATTGAAATATTTTAGATACCATTAGGAAATAAGGTGACATCGAAAGTTAAGAAAGTTCCATTATTGTCCGGTATTAGTGTACTTCTCAATATCTCTGCAAGGTCTATTCCTGCTTCTACGCTGGGAATACATGGCATTTTTTTTACTGTGTTTAAACGCAAATAGTTTAGTGAACCATGCTCAACTATGTTACAAATGAGAAGGCAACCTTGGCGCAAAAGCGACAACGAGCAAAATCAAATCTTTTCTGTACAGGTACAAAGAATACGCAGTAGTATTTGAAAAAATAATTAATTAGACAGCGCCTCACGTGTCAGATTGGTACGCTAACCAGAACTGACAACAAAATATGTTCAAAGAATTGTTACGGGCTTATTTTTCACTTTTTTGCAGTACTTGTAAAATGTGCAGTTCTAATTTTGCTCTACCTACCTTTAACATCCACGATAAAGAATACGATAGCAATGGCACCACTTTCCGCAATTTCTACAATGCTATTGCCCCAGTTCGCTCTCTCAACAGGCAACAACACGATCTTTCCAGAAATATTAGGATGTGTATAACCAACAAGAGTTCCTGTAACAGAAAGTCAGCGCCCTTGAACCTTGAACAGAATAAAATATTTAATAAAATGTGTCACGTGAAGGGTACAGCGGCTAGAGCGTCCGCGCTAGACAGCACTATAGTTCCCTTTTTTTGTGGTTTTTTTTAAACGCTTCTGCATGTTTAATACCACCATGACGTAATACTACGATTACGTAGAAATTAATACCTGATATTGATTGGTGCTGTTCCCAAATATTTTTTGAAAGCCACGTGATGTCTGGAGTGTCGAAAAAGTCTAGAGACATAGGCATGAGTGCATTTAACATATAAGATACTAAAAGAGTAAAATCTAGTACGTTCTGTATTATTGGCATCAATTAAAACAAGTGCATCACAGCCAACTATAATTACAAGTACTATAGCTACTACTTGCCACATGAAAGGAGCTGTATTAGCCGTATCTTTCAAGTCAAAACAGTTAAATATAATTTGGATTTTTCATTCCATTCACGGAAACTTTAAGTCATGTAACAAACATTGCTGGCAGAACAAGTGACAACAGAGCAAACGACAATTTGGTATTCTAAAGACAGAGTGTCACCGAGATTACGAAATACAAAAAAGTAAAACGCTTGGTTGATAGACTTGTGCTTCTTTGTACGACCCAAGATCTTAAATCAAGAGGATTCTTACTTTATTATGTAGCACTCGTATGAAGCCATCTAGGCAAGCCTTCTTTCTGATGATGCCTTCAATTATCTTGTTTGTGTGCAAGCACCTAAGTGTTTAAATAAGGAAGCTACTGAAATATATGGAAAGCCGCTTCATGACCTTCTTCAAGCCGTCTCCAAACTTCATTGTTGGGATTTACTGCTGCTGATGCTACGCTTGCTATCAAGATTATCTTGAAGAAGGTATTGATGCTGTTTCAGCTACAAAGAATAAGTGGAAACATAGCGCAAATCTCACAAACTCAATAAATCAACAGTCTGTTCTTTTAGATTCTGTTTTATTATTGTTAGTTCTGAGTTATGTTGTGGTTCATAGTAATCAATAAGGTATGTATTACCAAGGTGATATGTTAGTACGCTAGATTTGGATACAGCAATCACTTGGAATCTCGGAGAAACAGGTCTTGTATTTCGCATTAGTTTTGCATCCATTCAACTATTGTACAAAGACGTTATATCCTGAATGCCAATAAATTAGCTTTAAAGGGTCCGAAAAATAAAGCTAGCAGTGTAGCCTTCTTTTTACACGCCACGGGCTGTATGTACAGTTCGAATTTTATTGTTTGTACAAATCACAAGTTGGGTGCTCAGCCGGATTAGTTCGCTTTCTCAAGCGATCGTCATCGTTGATGTTTTTGGTTGGATCTAAGAAATATAGCTCCGACATATCACGTGCAGCATATGATTTAAAAACCTGTGTTAGTTTTTTGATTGGTATACGCTTTAGTATTTGACTGCAGTGTAATATGGCAGGGATTTATCTACTATGTTCGTTTTAAAACACACTGTAGCTGTTTCGGTATGTCGCGCATTAAGGTATTACTTGCTTACAATAGGGTCGATGTTTAGTCACCACAATCTTTTGTGTTGCCCAAAACGGTAAAATATGTCAATTGTATATTTCACCCTCTTTGGTCGCCATCTTTTTACGGAACTGGCTGGAGGTTTAGGGAATAGTGGGGACTTAGAGTGGGTATTCATGGAATACTAAGAAAGGCCCATAATCACACGTGATACATAACATACACAACAACAGCAATTGGCAAGGAAAAATGGAACTATACATAAAGAAAAACGAGTGGGCGCCAAAATACAAGGTTGAAACAAAAGAAGAGAAGCTTCTTTTCAAAGCACAAGGAAAGGTCTTAGGTAACGATGTTAAAATTCAAACCACCGAAGGCAAGACATTACTGAAGGCTGAAAGAAGAGCGTTGTCAATGTATCCAAAATATATCATAAACAAGAAAGATGGTTCCTTTGTCGCTTCAATGCATCACAAAGCAGATAGAGGTTATGATTGGAAAGTAATGATAGGAGAACAGAAGTATGGTATCAAGCTTGAAATACATATAGAAGAAGGGGCCTATAAGTATATTCTTCAAACACTTCAAAAAGAAGAAGTTGCTAGAATACAAAGACTACGTGGAGTGGCTGAGAACTACCACGTCTCCATTGTTAATCCAGATGAAGAACATCCTGAACTGTATGCATTTATGGCGATAATTCTCTATCAAGTTTGCAATTTTTGAATAAGCGTCAGCTTTTGGAATGTAAGCAGACTTCTTCTCTTTTTTTTTTTTTGCTAAATAACTGTTATAGAACGCGTAATGATAAGTCCATATGCTTATGGAATAATAAAAAATCAAGTTTATGTTCTTTCTTTTCAATGCTCATTAGCTTTGTTCTTTGAATTCTGGTATTGCAATTTCTCCATCAACTGCGTTTGTGTCAATCACGTGATTGGTCCAAAACCAATCAATAGATTTTCTTACGCCATCTCCAGTATTACTAACAAACTAATGACAAGTAAGATAATTGAATCTCTACAATTGAAGTAAAGTACCATCAAGTAAGGACCCTGACAATGTACAAAAAAAGAGGTTTCTGCATCTTTTAACGGTTCGTCAATCTCGTACTTTTCAAGCACTATCTTGCTGTTACCAATCTACACAAATAACATAAATTACAAGCTGTTGTTTCTTTTCTAACTCACGAGGATCGGAATTCTTGATGTTGTCTTTGCTGCTTGACCACCAGTTGCATGAAACCCAGTGTTCATGTTCCATCTATATAACCCGTTAGGATACTGTATGTTCAAGTGGTGTCAGAATACCGAACGTCTGGCATACTCCTATAAACAAGATTTAGCGTAAAACATATTTCGGTGAAATACTGCTGGAATTTCGTTAAAAAGTGATTGTGGATTTATAAATATGGTTTTCCAGAGTTTCTACGCGTACATAAGGCGTCTGCCTGATAATTTAAATAGTTTGTCGATAAAGTAGTTTGCTGCGTCTAGAATAGTTTGATCGGCGTTAAAAGGGTACAAAACAACATGTGTAGTGCTTTTTAGAGCTAATGTTGTTAGTTCTCGTTGTACTTTGTTAAAACAGCGTACGTAACGATCCTACTGTTAAAAAAAACTGTGACATGTGTAAGAACTATAATAGGCTCGATAAGACTGTGTAAAGTCAAGTACCTTCTGATTTGCGCAGAAACAAACGTGTGTACAAACATTGTTTTGCATACCCGCCAAAGTCATTACAACGTTGCCACATTAGCCACGTAGCAGCTGATACACATCTCTCATGTCACATACACAAAAACAAGCTTGTATAAGTGTCTTGCAGCTTCCACCTGAAATACAGCTCGAAATGATGGATTTAGACGTTAATATTTATCTCTTATGGCCTCTTTTATCAAAACAAGCTGCATATTGTTCAAGGTTTAACAACAAATTGAAAAAACAAGGGAAATGGATGAGGTTTAATAAAAATCGAAAAGTAGGTCAAAGATTCTATGTAAACGGCCTTAAGGAAGGAAGACTTAGTACATGGCGTAGAGGAGGTACACTTATAAAAGAATGTTATTATGTTAATAACAAACTTGATGGAGACTTGAAATTGTGGCGTTTGAATGGTCTTTTGAAGGAATCAATAGATTACAAAAAAGGAAGAAAACATGGAATGTGGAAGCTGTTTTCTGATAAAACTGGGAAATTACAAGCAATGAGTCATTGCATTAATGGCAAAGAAAATGAAGAGCATAGGTTTTATGATAATGGAGTAAAGGAGATTTCTTGTACCTTTAAAAATAAGAAGAAAAATGGTATTGAAAAATCTTGGTATAGAAGTGGACAACTACGATCTCGAACTGTTTTTGTTAATGGTGTAAGAACAGGAGAAAGAAAAGTTTGGCATGAGAATGGTCAATTGCATCAACTTTTATCTCCTGTTAGTGATGGGACACAAAGTATAGGTGGCGAAGAATGTAGAGTATTAGAAAGGAAGTGGTATGAAAATGGAGAGCAAGAAGAATGTACAGTTTACTCAAAGATTAATAGTGCTGCAAGATTCAACAATGATGGAGAATTATGTTTTCATATTAATGGCATTAAAGATGGGGAGAGCAAGTCATGGCACAAGAACGGTCAATTGCACTTACATGAATACTATGTCAATAATAAGTGGGAAGGAGAAAGAAAATGCTGGTACGATAATGGTGTACTTGAAGAGCATTGTCACCTTACCAGTGGTAAATTAAATGCAGAGTGCAAGCAATGGCATAAGAATGGACATCTGTCAGCACATTATTGGTTTGTAGATGATATTGCTGTTGGAGAGAGCAAGAGGTGGTATGAAAATGGTACTTTATTGGACCAATGCTACTACATTAAAGGAAAAAAAGAAGGAGAGTACAAGAGTTGGCATGCGAATGGACAATTGGAGATTAAGTGTTATTATACTAACGGTTTATGTGAAGGGGAGAGCATAAAGTGGAATGATTTAGGACAAATAAAAGAGAAGGTTAAATACTTTCATGGAGTCAAAATACTGGAAAGCTAGATACGCTATTGGAAATCGCTAGTAGTGGGTTTTGCGGTATTCACAACACCCGTTCACGTTTGAAATTAGTACCACGTGCCTTGTAGCGGTTTTCCGTTGTAGAACCATTAGAACCAAGCGTATTGGAAACAATGCTTCTACAGCATAAGTGGGCTAATAAACAGCAACCGATTGATTGTAATTACGTCTGTTCACTTGAACTTACACGGTATTGGAAGCGTACCTACCAAACATACTTTAAGCACTAGTATACTCAACGAAACCAAGAGCGACATCTCTAGTTGGTTTTCTGTATCAACAATACTTAATCTCTTGTTTAAGTGCTCAACAGAACATTCAATGTTGCGATGATGTACCCGATACCTCATTCTCTAATTTTAGCGTTCTCCTTGATCTTTTTAGCGATTTTCATTGGAAATATTTCAACCTTTAGTACTACACATAACAATCGCTTGGCGAGCCTTAAAAACGCGTCAGTGCTTAGTTACAATGTGTTTTGTAACTTTACGAATCCATGCCAGTTCATAGATACGGCATCAATAACGAAGGCACGCTATTTAAAACACTATCACGTGATTTTTATTAACGTAAACAAAGACGTATATATTTACGATTATACTTGCTCAAAGCGATGTATCGATAACCTCAAACATGACTTTTAGCGTCTATTATGGTCGTGACCCTTTTAACTATTGGAAAGATTGTAATGGTACGCGACTTGTCTAACATGTCTAAAAATGTTGAAATTTTTTGTCAAGGTTTTGCTACAAACGTGTACACTTGGGTATCAACTTGCAAACATGCTAACACATATGGATTTCTCGGTATCATTACAAGTGCATCAGGACAACATGTTAATATCACTGTAAATGAGGGACAAGGTACGGACGCGGTTTCGATACTTCTTGTATGCCAACCATTACTGTAGGGGATGGACCAATGTAGTATCTCCGAATTGCACGATGGATGGTTTGCTGTGTAAATAAATGCAATACTCTTTATCGGTAGAAATCGTTTTCTGTCCTTGCAAGCCTGTGGTAAAATTACTACTATTTAAAATACATAAGGTCAAATCACATAAAGACCGTTTTACTGTTATAATACACCTGTTCTTGGTATATACCTCTTCAGTGAGCGACATGTCTTGCCTTGCTGATGTTCAAAAATTATGCAGTTACAGACGAAGGAATAGTAACGTTATTGCAACACTGGGCAACACCATTACAACATAATATCAGACGCTTCGTTAAAGGCTCTGCAGTGTACGCAGCATGTCTTGGTTATTGCAACAAGATCACTGTTGAAGGGATAAAAGCACTTAAAAATGTGCCTTACCCTGGCAAATCCAAACGAACGTGGCTCAGACAACTTGGTAATGCTACAGTTTGTATTGCTCCTGGTACCTATATAACAGGCGATTGAATCCCAGTTTTGATCAACGACAAACAGGTCTTAAATTTTTGTTGTGATGTAACAGATGCAGGTATCAAGAAATTGGTCAACTTTGCATACCTCAATCTTCATTCTTGTAGTAGAATTACAAAGGATTGTTTACAGCTTTAAACAAATGAAGTCACTCAAACGTATCAATGTTGGCCTAAACTGTAGAATTTCAAGAACATATTCTGATGCGTTAGGAAGGATAACTTGGAATGATTCAGCTGAAGATTAAAAACTACCAATCTACTACAACTGTTTTTGCTTCGTCCTAGTGGCATATTTAGTGGTCATGTTTCAAATAGATATTTACTACATCTGTACTTTAGGTAGTAACCGTGGCTGTTAACCTAGCATTACCCCAGTAATAAAACAGCCAAGGCAAAAGCTCGCAAATTTGTACACATGCTCTAGGCATTTTCGTTGTGATAGATATCAAATTGTGGTTGCAGCATTGTAGGTTTTACTTTCTCAATTATTTACTTATACTGTTCGGGTGGACGCCTAAATTTATAGCTTTTGTTGGGCATAAAGGTGGCACTATTGGTCCATCCTTACAGTAGTTCGCTAAAAAGTTCATAACGTTGGCGTTGAACTGTCCCGTAGTTTCACGTGATTTTGTTGTTGTTTATCACGTGAAATATGTGAATGGATATAGCGGACCCGAACAGTAATTGATAAAGGGAACATACCTTCTGTGCGATGTGTTGTTAGTATAGCTTCCTACGGGAAGGCAGTTAATTCGCTAAATATTTTTCAGCAGTATTGTTTTTCGTTCAGATAATTACCGCACAGCCTGCTTTCCTCTTCAAGACTTCCAATTGAACCGCCTTTTTTAAACACGTAGTACAATGACTCAATTTGTGCATAAGCGTACCACCTCTAAAGATAAGAATGCGTTACCGTAAACATTTAAGAAGATGAGAAGTCAACGCGAATTCTGTCCATTGAATAAACTTCATTTTCATCATAACAACCAGCATAAAACAACTCAAGCAACATGACACGCGTAGGAAAGAAAATAGAACCTGGCATGAGGAAAGCAAGCGCTGCTGACCTTAAAGCCATACTTACCCACTTTAAGAAGGCTTGGAAAGCACAACAAAAGGACTTTGCCAAGCAAGCTCTTGCTCAACAAAAAGTTAGCCTTTCAGCCAAACAATGCGATAGTACGTTTGTAGAAAACAATTTGTAATAGTTTTTTGGTGTAGAAAAGGGTCCTGAGCTTGTGAATTGAAGGATCATTATTTTTTTAACAATTCTGTTTTTATTCCATTGCTTATTGTTTTGTCTGTAGCTATTGTAAGAGCGGCATGGAAAGACAATCAATACGAGGTTGCCAAAAAATGCGCCAAGTACTGCCATGAAGGTAAAGCCGCTTTTGAAAGCGCTATGAAGAGAGCAATGTGGTCGGCAGAGTTTGCTAAGATCCAACCCAAATTGGAATGAGATCAATATTCGCCTAAAAAACATCACGTTTATTGTAAAATTTATTCAATAAACAAAATCACACATCAAAAATATGCTGTACTTCCTTTCACCTGTTTACCCTAAACCCAAGCGCCTAGATATTACGAAAAAAATGCGAGGTACTAGTTAAGTTGTTTTAGATCCAAGCACGTGATGTTACAAGTATCGTGACACTAGATGAGCATAAACAAACGCAAGGTGCCTGTTACAAGTTATTTGGCGTCTGTTTAATCAAAAGTAGATAAATACTTCGAAACCTGATGTATGCGACCTGTTAAACCTACCAATTGAGTTACAGCTTGTAATTATGGAGATAGATAGAGAATCATACATAAAGTGGCCGTTGTTATCAAATCACACTGCAAAGACAACTAGATTTAATGATGAACTTGAAAAACATAGAAAGTGGGTTAAATATTCGAAGAATAACACTGTGTCAAGTGAATGTTACTGGATACATGGAAAACGTCATGGAATGTACAAAGAGTATTACTCAAATGGAAAATTGCTTCAGAAGATTAATTACATTAACGACAAAAGAGAAGGAGAGTACATGGCATGGTTTCAGAGTGGTCAATTGCAGCAACAATGTCAGTACAGAAATGATGAACTTGAAGGAGAGTACAAACACTGGCATCCTAGTGGACAATTGTACTGCCGGTACTACTTAGTAAAAGGCAAGAGGGAAGGTGATTATAAATGTTGGTCGCGTACTGGTCGATTGACAGCAGAGGGCAATTACGCTGATGGCACACTTGTGAGCATAGAATTATATGACGTTTGAAACTGTGTTTCTTCTTAGCTACACGATCCAGGGGATCGAAGCTGACAGATCAAACAAGGAGGCATGAATCTAAGGTATCCTAAAGGGATCACTAGGTAAAAATATGTAGAAATTATTTTTGTGTTGGGTCATATCTAAATAAGTAATGTACGTAACTACAATAAAGTAAGGTATAAACAAGTTTGGTTTTGCTGGTTGTGGCACCTTTCAGTCAGCAGTTTAAAGAATGCTGTACACATTTCATAGAACAGTGCGAAATTAGAGGTGGTCGCTAAACGGCTATAGCCGCTAGCTTTTTCTTAGCAGTTTAAGTTTTTAGGACCGGCTTTAGCTGTCTAAGAAAAATAAGGGAAAACTCAAACCATTTTTACTTTTTTTTTGCGGCCACCTCTATGTGAAATCTTGTTTGTGTTGATACATTTAGACTTTCAGCTTTTTTTAAGGTGATCAATCGCTTCTGTTTTAAAAACATATATATCTACTCTAACGTATTGTAGTAATATGAACAAACTTCGCGGCATGTTATGTAATTTCCTCAGACAACTTAGCGAACAACTTGAAAGTATTAGAGGTGTCAACACTTGAGCAATTTGATGCATCACTTTATGGGTCTGGGAGGGTTGTTTGGTTGGCATTTCAGTAAAATTGTCGATTCAAGCTTTTCTTTGAGTGTGCAGTTATTCCGTATTGTAATTCAATCAAAAAGCCGTTTACGGCAAGGTCGACAATGGCTAATGGTTTCCTTAAAAGGAGTGATACCTGTATGCAATATTAGACATGATTCAAGATTGATTTTGGTATGGTGGTAAAAGACTATTTTCTTATCCTTATTAAAATTAACGGCATTCAGGAAACTTGATTGCCCTAAACTGGCAGTACTGCTTTCGCCACTTCCTATAACTTATGTATCTTTGTAGGAATGGATTGCCAAGATATTCCAATACAAGTCAAACAAAGTTAATAATTTAAATCACCCTACCAGATACAGTTGCCCAGATCATCTCATATACAACACTTTAAGCGTAAACTGGGTCAATCATGACGTTGGTTGCCCTTTTAATAAGCCTTTGTTTATTTACGGCTACAATAAACGGACAGTTACCAAACCACTTTATTACTGGTCCACGTGCGTTTTATACAGCTTACAAAAAGATATTTTTCTTCTTAGCGAAAAATACTTTCAGGAGCTGGGCTTTTTGGTTCTGGATTCGAAATCCGCCCGTTCACAGCGCCAAACAACACACTAAGGGGTAAGTACACTTAATCACGTGTTTTTAACACATTTTGTACTAACATGTATTTTTATAGCTTGTAGTGTTGGAACACGTCCACCAAATGGCCTTACTTTCTTACCAGATAGGAATGTTGCTGTTCTGGAAGCGCTATCGCGTACACTATCCACTGTGGATCCAGTCGATTGCGAAATTGTAAGAAGCATCAACTAATCTTTCAAGCCTAATCAAGTGATTTGTATCTAGAAAAATCAGTGTACTCTATCTTCTGAGTATTTCGGGCTCACGATTGATATGCAAACTGATGAGTTATACGGGATAAACTCAGAAAATCAAGTAGCAATCATAGATCCTGTCACATGTGACACATCCGTAAAATGTGAAGGCCTTGTCGCTGCTGCGAGTATGTGCTTAAGTGATTTCAAAACAAACATGTAACATCCTTTAGTTGAAGTATTAGATGGAGTACTCTACCACGCATCATTGATGCTAGATATTATCCCTAACTTTGAAAGCGGAGACTGTACTATAACACAGCAAGTCGAATTTCCTGAAGGATGTGTATCAGGAACAGGTACATATTCTGGTTTTAGCAAGGAAATTCCCTTTTTAAACAACACTGATAGGACTGGCACAGTTCGATGAAACGCGTTTGTTATTCTTATGTGGAAATGCTTTTGGAGAAAATATCGCAGGAAATGTGTATCTTTTTGACACTGAAACGATGTCGTTTGAAGCGATGCCATTTGCAACAGATATGCCACGTTTTGTTGCTCTAGGATCTTTCTTCGAAAGTAATAGAGTATGTGTCAGATCTACTGAATTTACGAGTTGTGATGAAGAAGTGTAAGTACTAGTTTTTTGTGGCATTGTTAACACTTTACTAGATGTGTAGTTGCACCTTGTCACATGACTGGTCCTCTTACGTATGACTGTCCCAATGCAGCTAGAAGATGTAGCTTGTTTGTAGACATAGATGTAGTAACTATAGAGCGTAGAGGCGTGCGCTGTGAGTGTAGAATACGCTAAGGGTGAAAAAAAACAGAATAATTAGCACGTGTACATAGTCTTAGTTGGCTTTCAAAACTCAAACCTTGTAACGAAACCATCACAAAGATTTGATCAGTGTCAAGGTTTAAAAGATTACAACTCTTGAAGCCACAATGTTGCACTTGGCACGTGTCAGTTTACAATTTTCATGCGTTTTGAGTTAAGGCCAGCTCAAGCCAAACAATTTGAAATGTACACCAGAGTCACTAAAATACTTTCGCATTATCAATGAGTACCGAAACAATGAGCTCTCGCTTATGGCACCACATTGAGACTCAAAATGAGGCAGAATTGAGACAAATTATCTCTGAAGGTAGAGTACACTACATCCACGGGTATTTATGTCATTAGGTAGTAGTTTATTTGCGATAGATCCAAAAACAGAACAAACAACGCTGCACTACGCGTGTATCAAAGGCGTACGCGTTCAAGATAACACTACGAATTTTCCAAACAGTTTGCGCTTACAAACTGACATAACTGTTCTTTACTTCGTCAAAACGCTGAAAAAAGCAACCACATCAAAAAACCAACTCAAAATACAACATTTTACAGCATTTTGCTTTCATAAAGCCTTTTACTGAAACAGCCTCTAGGACTCAGCTATCATCGACTTATTGCTAGACAATCTAACACAAGAAGAAATAAATCAAGTTGACGGCCAAAAAGGATGGTACAATCAAAAAACTTTTTTAAGCTGACACTCCTTTAAAGGTCGGCAATGCATTGGGCTGTAGAGTATAATCGTAAAAGTGTAATAGCGAGACTATTAAAAGGTAATTACTAACTATCACGTGTATCAAACCAGTACTAACACTTGAATAGCTGGTGCAGATGTTAATATTGCAGCAGAAGAAACTGGTCTGATGCCACTTCACAGGTTGATAATAATTATTAAATTGTAGTATCTAACGCAACAAACAGAGCATGTGCCTTGTCATACCCGGAAATAACTACATTTCTAATTGGTATAGAGAAGTTTTGTGAAGAGTTCACCTTTGAACTTTTCTGGTTTTTTTTTTTCGAAATGTCTAATGACGTCACATGTTTTGCTTCGAGTTCAAGTACTCACGCTTTATATTTCTAACTTTTAAAACTAGATAATGGAGCTAAAGTAAATGGCAGAGATAAAAAAGGGCGAACAGGTATGTGTTATTAAGTTACAAAGTCATGAACACTCTTAACTGTTTAATTTAGCTATACACTATGCTGATTACAGAAATCTAACTCTACTCACTTGCCTTCGGGAGAAAGGCGCTAGCGTCAATATTGCTTCTTCGTCAGATGGGACAACACCACTTCATATTGCTTGTACAAAGTGCATCCCTAAAGTTGTTCGATTTTTACTGTTTCATGGCGCTGATGTAAATACAAAAAACACACTAGGTACCCAGCTTTACTAATCAATATAGCACATATCAAATTTAGAATTACACCAACAAATCGGTGATAGTCCAAACATTGTTTTCCTCTCTTCGTAAAAAGCAGCTTTTTTTTCTTCATAACACGTTCTCAACTTGCATAGGAAGGACTCCTATCTTTGATTCTACAATGAGGAAACATCCAGAAATAACAACAGAGCTTATCAAACGTGGCGCAAAATTACAGCTAGGTAAACTACTTTGTTGATTCGCTTACGCTTACTCACTTTCTAATGATTCTTAAGCTGACAACAACGGTGTCACTTTATTGATGCTAGCATCTCAACATAACGCACCTGATATTGCATCATTCTTGGTTGGTTTTGATAGTAAAAATAAACCAAGAGTTGATTTACACGCAACAGATAACAAAGGAAGAACAGCAATGCATTATGTTTCACTTCATAACTCAACAGGTAAGCAGAAACGAAAACAATCGAAATAAGATCTTTACTACTATTTTAACAACCCCACGTGACAATTTTCTTGTTTTAGAAACTGCAAAGGTTTTAATGGCAGCAGGCATTCCTTTGTACTCTACAGATAATGAAGGTAAAACACCTGTAGAGATAGCACAACAAGAAGGTCATAAGGAAGTATTTTTGGCGTTTACAGAGCCAGAGAAGCCAACACAATTGAATAAAACTTGTACAATTTCATAAATCAAAAAAAAATAGAAGACTAGTGTAAAAAATAAACTAAAAGAAAAACGGCTTAAACACCACCTTTTGACGCTTCTGCTAGACCACATAATGCAAAACAGGTAGTCGGCATGCGGATGGATGTGTTCTAATTGAGCGTATAGCGACTTAAAGTTGATAAAATCAAAGTCTTTTCTCATTCTAATTTTCAAACTTGGCGGTCTTTTTTTTAGTCTGTCACGCGAAAAGTACTTGAGTGTCAATCATTCTCACTCTCGTTACATAATTTTCACATAATACTAATGGCAGCGTTTGGGAGCATTAACCCTGCGAAACGACAACGAACAAGGCCCAGTACATCAGGTACGATTCAAAATAGACTATAGATACTACCTCTACGTCTAAAACAGCTTTCTTACCCTCTTGGCCAAAATTGTAAAGCTGTGGAAACAAATGCCGTTCTATTTACATTGAACACGTAAATCTTGCCTAAATAGCTTCTAGTCGTATCTGAGGATGTATTTTCATCGCTGCCGAACGAATTAATCGAAGAGATTCTTAAGATGACACTTGCATACCCAAATGCATCAACCCTTGGCCGCTATCGTATTGTTAGACACCGCTGGAATCGCCTTGTCAACAAAATCGTAAAACGGATTGACTTGATTTTAAGCACACGCTGTAGACTCCCTAGGCGATCCTTACGTAATTTGAAGACCATTAACGTAACTGTTCGATCAAATGACGGATGGCACGAGAATGACGCGTTCACTTTTGGGAAAAAGGCTGAAGCAGCGCTACAGCATACCCTTACTTCTTGCACATGTATTGAAAACGCCCAAATACGTACAAAAGCATCACCTGACGCCTTTAATGTGATTGGAATGATGCTATCGAACCTGACGAGTCTCAGATCGCTCAAATTTTATCGGAGCGAACATTGCGCTGCACTTTTGGTTGAGCACTTCAACCTCTTATCCAACTTGACACAGCTTTCCACAAACCTCCGTATAGATCATCTTGACCATATTTGCAATCTCACTCAACTATCTAACCTCTTCTTGGACCTCAGAGTATCACAAACTACCGTGCAACTTGACAATTTGAGAAAATTACAGAACTTAAAAGTACTTGGATTGTGCTCTTGGTACGATGATGTTGAATTGTCGCAGTTGGTATTACCATGCCTTGAGAACCTCTCTATATGTGGTAACTTTGCGTACTCTCAAATAACACATATGACTACACTTCGGTTACTGTACCTTAATCACTATCATCTCGATCTATCAACTTGTGGCGAAGGATTTTATGATAAATTTTTAAGTAACTTTCCAAACTTGGTTGGATTGCATATTGCTGATCCTGATATTGGTTTTGGAGACGTGATTGCTGTTCAATCAGGTGAATTTGCAGTGCCTTTTACTATTCCAACAGAAGAACTCAGTTTGATGACATCATTAACGGTACATAAACAGTTTTGTTGTTGGTTTTAATTACTCGCTAAGGGTCTTCATATTTGGACAACTAGGAACGAGGAGGGTGAAATGTTAGTTGACCTTGGACATTTATCGAGTTTAGAAATATCAGGATTATCTGTAGGCTCGTGGGGTTCTCTGAATTACAAGAACATTAGCAAGCTTTGTGATTCTTTGACGTATTTATCTATAGAAGGTCCACTAAAGTATATGACAGAACAAGCTGTTCTATTAACGAACTTGGTGTCACTAGGATTAGAGGTACGGGGGTTTTAAGCAATCAAAGACTTATAAAAACAACCAGTATTTACTTGTTACTTTTAGGAAACAAACATTGAACCTGATGCGCTTGCGCTAATTGCCAAAAAAAACACGAGGTTGAATCGCCTGTCTATTAGTAACACTTACATATCTGACGAAATGGTTGACACGTACGCCAAGAGAGTACAAGGATATCAATTAAAATACCTATAGATTGACATCATTCGAACAAATTCAAGAGATCACACTAGTCTGTGACAAACAAACTCAACCAAGTACTCAATGTGCAGAGCGCTTTAAGACTCAGTGTCCACATGTACTACTACGGTTGGATTACTACGAACCACATCCGGAGGATACACAAGAAGACTATGACATGTCTTAAAATAAATAGCTGTCACTTATTGACAAGTATTCTTGGTATCTACGCGTTGGATGAATGTAAATGTTCATTGATTTGTTCAATTTAAATTTTTATTCGCTACATCAAGGTGTCAATAGACACTAAAAAGTATTCGTAACACGCTACATAAGCTTAACCAAACATGTTTGGAAAGCGAAGTGACAAGGTAGTGCCACTAGCGAATACAACGTTCGCCCGAACTGTTTGGGCTGGGTCAATCTTGTGTTTGGTACCGTGTTTGTCAATACCGTAGATCTTATCAACTTTTGCATTTGGGCCTAAAATGGGTGAGTTGGAGGTGTTGAGAGTTATTTTATTATCGATGATATTTAAAATTACGTACCGGCTTGTTCTCTGAGCTTGTCAATTACGACTTGGAACGGATCTTGGTCTGGAACGGTGATTGTGTAGGTGGAAGAAGCCTATGCGTAATAATTTAGTTCAAACTCTTTGCCAAGGTTTTTTTGTAGTGTACGTACCTTCCATTGTTTGTTGGCGCTGAAACCTTGGTTCCAACCACATTCAATTTGTAGACGGATTTCTGGTGCTCCGTCTGCGCTAGTTTAAGTGTTAGAATGTACTCGCAAGCATATTCATGCAAACTGACAAAGTTATCGACAGATCAAAGCAAAGTTTTTGTTTTAGGTGTTTTAGTGCTCGCATGAAGAGTATTAGTAGATTTACAAAAAAATATTGAGTTTGGAGCTTTAGAGATGCACTGTGAGCACAACTTGTTGGTACAAGGTAAAACGCACCGAGAAGATGACACTGCTCCGTGAGATAAGGCCATAGTGGTAGTTTATTTCGTTAACTGCCTTAATTGTAAAGAAATTGGGCGAAATTCAGCCAGTTTGACACAAAGTTTTTGATACCTGACAGGCGTAATTAATGGCCTTTTTAGGTAAACGTCGTGAATCATTGCACATTCCGCGATTCCGTTTTTGCTACATACCGTTCGAGCCGTTACTTTAACATTTGGTCACAATAAACATGAGCTACCTTTGCCTGTCACTGGCTGAGAATCTTGGCATACAGAAAGCAAGCACATGTTTATTGTTGTACAGGCATACCTCACTGTACATTTTGAACATGTGCTAGCGATTGTACATAAACGGCCAGTCAGTAAACATTTGCGAAATCTGTCCGACCGACTTTTTGACTTATCCAGCTTATCGGCTCAATAAATTTCTCATTTATAACCTATGGCTTCTCGTCAACTTTTGGCAGAAAACTCAAACTTTTTGGCAATTTACTCTGGCTTAAAATACGATGTATATACTGTTGTAATACTTGCAACAGCATATTCCAGCACAGTATTGCGATAGTGAGCAGGACTGCGTAAGTTTAACACCCACACAGTGCATTTTTGTTGCCTTGGCCAAGCTGAAAAGTCGAGTTATTACGCTACTAATTTCATACCACTAAACATGTCAAAATGCGAAAAGTGCAACATTTTCTGATAACTCAAGCAACTTCCTGTGTAAGCGTTCGCCCAACAACTTTCGTGCCTACTCGAAGTGTGTTTGAAATTCAATTTTCGCACAACACAACGCGATAGTGACGACAAAAACTTCCAATTCTGTTGTCATGCTGCTGGGGCGTAACAGAACCAATGTCGCTATAGTACTATTCATTTCTGTACAAGGGTTTTTTTTTTTTCACATGGTCCTTTAGTCAGTGTTTTTAACAATTATCCTCCACCTTTTCGCCATAAACCCCCCCAATCCTTCCACAACATCAAATGGCTGAAGACAACAACATACCACTACAAATGGGCTTGAATGAATTTGATCCAGGCTTCAAATTTAATAGGCTACTCTCGGTCGAAGAGGTAGGTGTAAAGAGTCCTTACCTTCGTATTTGGCAAACACAACGAGGGAAAAATACGCCAACAAGCCCGTTGAGCGTTCTTTCATCTCACAGTAATCTAATAATGCTCAGATTGAGACCATTGCTATGAATATGTACATTGGCGTGGTAAGAAAGGATCGCACGTACAGATTACGAGTGTACAAAGACTGCTTCGTTGGTAAGGTTTTAAACTAAACTGAACGGTTTTCGGAGCAAAACCACGTTAAAAAACCTCTCTTATTCGTCCCCTGGTGGTTTTTTTTTATCTCAGACCACGCCAATCTTTTAACTGTCTACGTAAAAGGTAAGCAAGCTATAGATTGGATGGTAGGATCAATGCAGCTTTCTTCCAGAGAGGAAGCAAGATTTATTGGCCAGCAAGTGCTTGACAAAGGCATCATCTTTCACGTTACTCACGACCACGCTGTATGGCGCCGCGTATTATATTTTTAATAGATATCTGACACTCTTTACAGTTTGAAGATAAGCAATACTATTATTCTTTCTCAGATTACTGGATTACAAATAACTTTAAAGCGTCTGAGGCTGCTTTTGAGGTAAAAGGCTAGACTTGATCAAATTTTTTTTTCCTTTTTTGTCCACACCAAAAATCCAATTACAACCACCATTTCTAGTGTGTATTTTTTTTTACCCTTTCGTAGGCATCATACGACCCTGGTGCTGCACCACAGCAGGTACATTATTCGTATTTATTATTAACAATTTACTAATTCAATGTGTATTACGGTTTTTACTTGTTATCACCCGTTTCGGTTTCAACTTACGCCTTGTTAGCTTACTGCTGATTCTCGCCGTGGAACATTAGCGGAGAGAGACTTTTTGATGGGATTGGCAGATTTTTATCCCGATGTAAACCTACAACCTGCTCTACCTCAGCAAATTATACAACCCCCTTCTACGTTTACATCTGGACCCGTCCTCACCTCTCAAGGTGCTGATTTATTCCCGCCAATCGAGCAGCCTGTGCCTCAAGTCACTGGAGGGCCAATCACGCGGTCTATTGGCAAAAGTGATATATTCTCAACTAATCTTGAACCACAAGACTCAACTTTTATGGATGGCTTTCTAACGAGTACGCGTTTAAAGCGTCGGAAAAAGAACCGCCTCAAGTCGTTACTTACGCGCTCGAAATCAGGTGGCAATACCATCTCTGACCAATTAAATGCATCATTAAACTTGAACGACACCAAAGAACCAAATCCATCAAAGGTACAACCACGTGCTTTATTATTTTTTCCTGTTTGGAAGAGAAAGTGTTTAAAAAAGATTGTGAATTAACTCACTTCTTTTTTTAATTAGAGGCAAAAACGAACCGCACAAGCAGATGTTAGTACCA
Organism: Trichosphaerium sp. ATCC 40318; assembly: GCA_038496445.1. Taxonomy (NCBI): domain Eukaryota; phylum Discosea; class Flabellinia; family Trichosidae; genus Trichosphaerium; species Trichosphaerium sp. ATCC 40318. The sequence continues at coordinate 21,452 of JALMLS010000130.1, read as the reverse complement.
GTGCGCCCCCTTCTTCTAAAGCCAAACGTGGCAAAAAAAGAAAAAACGCAACCAAATCAGCCGAAGAGAAACTAGAACAACGGTGAGATTAAATTTGTTCTTTTATTGTATTTTTTTTTTTAATTACCTTTTACACTTCTCGTTTCCGCATACGGTAATTCGAGTATTGATTAATCCTATCAGGGCTGCTAAGAGTCGTAATGCTTCAAGACTATACCGTCAACGTAAAAAGGTATGCCTATTGCCATATCATGAAAAACAACGAAATCTAATTTTATCTCCCCCCAAGGCGTTCGTAGAGCAACTAAATAATAAAATGGAATCATTAACAAATGAAAATAACAAACTCATGCAAGATTTCCAACAACAGCAAGAGTTACTTCGTAAGTTAGCAGAAGAAAACACTTACCTTAAAAATACACGCGTAAATAACTCGACAGAGGTATGTCAAGTTGCTTACACCTTATTATATTTGCATTTGCTAACAGCGACGGTAGTTGGAGCAACAAAGACGCGTGTTGTTAACTAAATTACGAACTAAAATGAAGAATGGTTCGTGCTAAAAAAAAAGCTGTATTTTCATTCCGCTGACTTCTTTTAAAGGTGGAATGCCACAAACTGAATTGAAAGATTTATTATCACAGATTGATGCTATCAACATGACTTTGTCTCAACTTGGTAGCAACCATCTTGATGTATGTCACCTTTTTTTTTTTTTTTTCGATTTTGATTGTGTTGTACTTACGCTTTAAATTCAGGAACTTATAAGCCCTACCACGGTTTCTCACCTTGTCACAAGTGGATTCTTCTCCAATGTCATTAGAATTAGCGAATTAGAGGCTTGCAATGGTGGTATTGCTGACTTTGCCAAAAAAGTTATGGACTTTAGTCCTAACTTGAGCAAACAACAAACAACAGCAATCGAGGATATTGTAAAGAATCATTACGCAGCTATGAAAACTGTTGAGTCTGAACGTATGGATATAAACGCTGAGATAGACCGCATGTTCCAACAGCAACAAAAAGCGTTAGCAGAAGCCCAAGGCTCTCAAAGGCCAGACGTTCAGAAAGTATGTCATCAATTCTCAATTAAATGCTGATTAATTCTTTAAGTTATTGGAAAAGACCGCAACGATTGAGTTGCTACGTAAAAATTTACAAGCGGAGGCATCTCTGTGGAGTGAGGCTATGGAGATGATTTTAGGGTACATCCACAATCCTTTTTTTTTTCTTTTTGAATCCATGCGTTTTACTCACAGTTTTTTTTAAAGAGCTATCACTTTGGAACAGAAAGCACATTTCTTGCTGGAAGTTGAGTTACGTCACGCAAGCTTACAACAGCTCAAGTATTTGTGGTCGGCAGTGTATGACGCGGCTGTTGTGTAAATATCCTGTAAAAATACGAAAAAAAAAGGTCATTGGGTAGATTGCTGGCGTCATCTTGTCACGTGTTTGCAAAAAAAACCAACCTAATCGCTCCTATTTTTGTTTTGGGACGTGTTTGTGACGTTTAATTAGCCAGCTTGGTGAATTTGCACGCTTAAAATATCCGCGGCTATCAATAGTACACTATTCTGACTACTCTGCCAACTCGATTCCGTACTTGTGTAAAGTGAAAGCCTTGGCAATCGTATACACGCGTAGGTAAGTCCGTAGAAGAACTTGATTTAGTGTCGGATTAAGTTCTATTAATTAACAGATTATTTTGGCCCAACTCTGACGGGTTTGAAACGTGCCACTTGTAAAAGCGCCACAGGTAGGCAAATGCACCAGCGATATCTTGGGATAGTTTTGACGCCTCAAAACGACGCACAGGCAGATCGCTTGCGTAGTCTGGCTAATAGCGCTCCCGAGTACAATGAATATCGTTTAATAGTACTGTAGTCAAAATATAGCACCATCAGCCAATTCAACGCTATTTGGCACCACTCACGAAGATCACTCTAAACAACAGAAAAGAAGTATTCCAACATGGTACGTTATTAACACAACGAAAACGGGAGATGTACAACTACAAACATCTCTCTATGCTTGGCTTAGCTCTTTCACGCCCCGTTACGCAGTTTCTTTATTAACATTACGCTAGTATTGTGAAGGTCCAGGTCTGGGTTCCGAAGTAAAAGTCGGTACGTTTTATAACAGTGTCGTTATTGTTTCGACAGTTATCCAAAATGGGCAAAAGGATCTTTAACCTGACACTCGTTTCAACAGGAGAAATTTCCTACTTTACGCTGTACGCAGGAGACGGCATAACGGATGAAGATGTCTCAGTGACCATTAATCCAGGTTTGAATTAGATAACAAAAAGTTTTTCTCTTTTTTGGTTAACGCTTTGAAGGAAATATACAAGCAGAGGTATTCGATAACGCTGACGGTACCTTTGATGTCGAATACGAACTAAAAGAGAAAAACAATTACACGCTTAGCGTAAAGATCAAAAGAAGGCCTGTAAAAGGAAGCCCATGGATGCTTAGATTAGGTTCTGAAGAAGACGGTGAGTACATGTTAAAAATGCATTTTAGCCGAAAATCTGAACGCCGAGTTTGAGCCAAAACCAATGTTTCCTGTTCTCTCTAATAAGCTTATAAATGTTTTAATAGCTGGTGACGAACCGAGTAGTCAAGAAGTATTTACAGTCGAGGGTAACGGAATAGAAAGTGGACCTATCACAGATGCACCACAAGTGTTGACAGTTTACTGTGAAACTGCTTTATCTCCAGTTAGCGCCGACGATTTCAAAGTACGTGTTACTACTAGTAGCATACTCCCGTGGCCTTATTTGTTAAACGTGGCGTATTAGGTCAGTATTACAGGGCCTGAAACTCCTGTTGCTGAAGTGTTCGATAACGAAGATAAGTCCTTCGACATTGAGTACACTCTCGCTACTCCTGGAGAATATGTAGTATCTGTTATTGTTGGCACAACACCTATCAAGGTAAATTAGCAGTTTCGCAATAACTCACAGGCACTAACTCGTTGTTGCAGGGTTCGCCATTCACAATTGAAAAAACCGATCCAAACGCAGCACCTGCTTCTAAAGCGACCTCTTCAATCTCGACAGAGCCAAATCCAAACGTCTATGCAGAAGGTCCAGGCACAGAAAAAGCTAAAGCCAATGACACTGCATACTTTACTGTTTACGCTAAAGGTGCAATCACAGCTGTACGATAGACATTATCACAAACACAATTACATACACAAAAAGTCACTAACTCTTTCGAAAAAAATTAGGAACATATCAAAGTTACTATTATTGATACAGAAGGCAATGAAATGGAGAATGAGTGCTTTGACAATGACGACGGTAAATCCCATTTTTGGTGTTTAAATGGTATTATCTGATTGCTTTTTTTAGGTTCATTCGATGTTGAGTACAAAACAGGAGCACCTGGCACATATAAAATCGAAGTCTTTGTTCAGGGTCAACCAATTAAAAACTCACCTTTCGCTCTTAAAGTAAGCGGTGGTAAGAAGAAGAATATAGCTGTAGAACCTGAACCAGTGAGTTCTCCACGCCAAGAAAAGGTTGTGATTGATAGAAGCAAGTGTGGCGCTGAAGGTTGTGGCGTATCGAGGTAACTACTTTGCAAAAAAGTTAGTGAGTAGCCTTATTTCTAATTGTGATGTAGTGAGTCTCTTAAGAAAGATGAAGTTGCATTCTTTACAATTTATTTGCGAAACAGTAAGAACGAGCAAGTAGCAGCCACAAAAGAAGCTATTACTGTCACTGTAACACCACATGCGGATGTTCTTGTATTCGAAAATGATGATGAGCCTGGCATGTTTGATGTAGAGTATACGCCTTCCCAAGATGGAGAGTATACTATTGATGTATCTGTAAAAGATGGTCCTATTCCTGGTAGCCCATGGAAAGTTTTTATTGGAGGTACCCTACATACCTTGTTTATACTTCTCCTTCGCGAAATTTAATCGATTTTATTTGAAGAAAAAGAAAAACAACCTGAACCTGCTGCAAAGAAATTATCTCTTTCAAAGACAGAAGTTATTGGGTCTGGTATTAGTGATGCAAGTGGTTCTGGTATACCTATGGTATTCACCATTGAACCTAAAGGTACGAATTTTATATACGTTAAAAGCTGAGATTAGCAAACAGATGATGACGGCGAGATTTTTAATGTCAGCGAATCTGATATTGATGTAAAGGTTCGTTTCCTTTTACATGCTATCGTTCACACTCCAACATATATTTAGGTTATGGCTCCAGGAGGTCGTACTGTTGCTCAGGCGTTTGATAATGAAGATGGTACATTTGACGTTGAGTGGGAGACTGCTGAGCCTGGCAAACATACCGTTGATATCACAATATCTGGGCAACTCCTTGAAGGGTGTCCTTATTCACTCACTGTAGCAGGAGGTACAGTAATATCACTGCATAACTTATCCTAACATGGCATTTAGAAGCAAAGGAAGAGCCAAAACAAGAGCCTGAACCTGAACCTGAACCTGAGCCTGAACCAGTTAAAGCAGAGCCTGAACCTGAACCCGAACCAGAGCCTGAACCAGTTAAAGCAGAGCCTGAACCTGAACCTGAACCTGAGCCAGAGCCAGAGGCACCAGAACTCAGCTTCGAATGGGAAGGTGAAGCACTTGAAGGTGGTGATGTTGGGTAAGTTTCAATAGTCTATATACTATTGTGCGTGCTAATGTTTCCCAGTGAACGCGCTTCTTTCAAGGTACGAGTTTCAGATAATGGAGACCGCTACAGCATGTCTGATGAAGACGTATCTGTTGCTGTCAAATGCGGAGGAAAAGATGTACAAAACACGTACGCTCTTGCACCTTTCCTTGTCAGCAAACTGACTATTATTTAGCTTCCGTACTACAAGAGGTGCTATATCTGTTACTTTTACCCCAGAAGAAGGCGGTGAACATTCCTTTGAAGTTACTATCAAAGGAGTATCAACATCAAAAAGCGCCACTTTTGCACCACGTAAGATATACAATTCTTATTACTGCAGGACATTAATGCTTTATTTTAGCTACTGAACCTGCTGAATGTACTGCTGAGATACCAGATGTCTTACTGGTTGGGCAAGATTGTACACTAGTCGTTACTGCCAGGTATACCTTCTACAATAACAAAAAAAAAGAAAAATAATAGCACTCTAACTTTGTATCTAAAGGGATAAATCTGGTGAAGCGAAAACGAAAGGAGGAGACTCAATTAGAGTCTCCGGATGCGGACGTGCCAATGTCACAGACAACAGTACGCATAGCAATAGTGATGACGTGCTATTGGCTGATTTCTTTTTAGATGACGGTACCTACACTGTGGTCCTTAATCCACGTAGTCCAGGACCATGCGACCTTGAAATTAAGTGCCAACGCAAAGCCATCAAAGGCAGTCCATTTACTGTACCTTGTAAATATGGTACGCCAGGAAAAACTAAGTCTCAAGATTTCTTTATTTTTTTGACATTTCTTAGATCCTAGTACTCTCAGTGTTACTGTTACAGGCGGTGACAGAGATGTTATGGTTGGTGAAAGCACAACACTTTCAATACGCATAAAGGACAGCAGGTATATACCCTTGAAAAAGGCAGTTACATGCAATACCTAACATCGTTTGTAGTGGTCTTTCTGCAGAGTTCAAGGAAGAAGACTTTGATATTACGTTCAGCGCACAAGCTGAAAAGAGTATTACAAAACGGTCTACCTCTGTTAATGTTGATGTAACACCTGCAGAGACAGGTTCTCTTGAAGTAACGTAAGATTACTTCTGCTATTAGTACATTACTTTGTTAATATGTGTTTTAGTATTTCTTTGTACGGAGATGTCATTCACACAATGACAATGGATGTTGCTGAAAATGCAAACAAACTTGCAGCTGAAAAAGCTGAAGCAGACCGTCTTGAGAAGGAAGCTGCTGATAAAGAAAGATTGGAACAAGAGGAGAAGGATAATGCTGAAAGAGAAGCTAACGAAGCCGCTGAGCGTGAAGCGAAAGAGAAAGCTGATAGAGAAGCCAAAGAACAAGCTGACAAAGAAGCCCAAGAACAAGCTGAACGGGAAGCCAAGGAACAAGCTGACAAAGAAGCCAAGGAACAAGCTGACAAAGAAGCCAAAGAAGCTGCTGACAAAGAAGCCCAAGAGCAAGCTGATAAGGAAGCCAAGGAACAAGCCGACAGAGAAGCCAAAGAGCAAGCTGATAGAGAAGCTAAGGAACAAGCTGACAGAGAAGCCAAAGAGCAAGCTGATAAAGAAGCCAGAGAACAAGCAGAGCGTGAGGCAAAAGAAAAAGCTGATAGAGAGGCCAAAGAGCAAGCCGACAGAGAAGCTAAAGAGCAAGCTGATAGAGAAGCTAAAGAACAAGCTGACAAAGAAGCCAAAGAGCAAGCTGATAGAGAAGCTAAGGAACAAGCTGACAGAGAAGCCAAGGAAGCTGCTGACAAAGCAGCCCAACAAGCAAATGCAAAGGCATCTCCTGCAAAATGTCAAGTATCCAACATTGTTCGTGGTAAAGTGTCAACATCCTGCTCATTCACAATCATCGCAAAAAGCGATGCTGGAGTTCAAGTACGCCCGTATTCGATTTAGTTATTGTATTTACAAAGAAAACAATAGTTATCAACTGGTGGAGATGACTTCATTGTTGAAGGCTCAGGACCTGGTTTATTGAAGCCACGTATAAAAGATAACAGCGATGGCACATACATCGTTAGCTTCTTGCCTCAACAACCAGGTAAGCAACAACAACTATCTCCAAAAGCATAAACAACTGCTACTCAATGTACGCTATGTTGACTCCCTTGATTAGGACATTACGACTTCAAAGTTACCCTCAGTGATACAGTTATTGAAGGTGGTTCTTTCTCTGTATTTGTGACAACAGGTAGGCAGTTTTTGTTCTTTACAAGACTCTTTGTTTTGCTAACAGTTTTCAAAAGCTCAACCAGTAAAAAAACTGGCTGTAGATCGTATTCGCAAAGCATACAGCAACCATCCATTCAACATCAACATTGGCGCAAAAACACAAACAGGAGAACCTGTACATGTTGGTACCATTGGTTTTGATATCACCATGGAGAGTTCAACAGATAAGCTACAACCTAGAATCATCCAACATGGTATTGGTATGTTACCCATACAATTCATTAGACAAACTGTTTAACTGATTACTTAGGTAAGTACAAAGCAGGCTGCAAACCTACTACACCTGGACAATACACCCTTGTTGTTAGATTGTTCCGTAAGGAAGTATACAGGCAAGTCGTTGAAGTCATTGCTGCACCACATCCACGTACGTCTGAATACTTGTCCCTTTGTTCTTTTGTGAAACTTATTTTGTACTCTTTATTAGCACCAAGCTTTCCAAAGGCAAAATGCAAGCTTAAAGGTAGAGCACTTAAAGTCGGAAAGACTGATAGCACCAACTTTTTCTTTGTTACACTATTAAGAGAAAACGGAGAACCATTGGATGTCGAGGCTAACTTCTTGGCAGTACGAGTTTTTTTATCTTTTTGTTAGAATCAGGGTTGTGTGTTCTTATGTTTTTGTTTAGTTTGACATTACTGGTGTGTCTCCAGTTAAGCACTCAGTATTCCGTGAGTCTGCTGGATATTACAAAATAGAGTACCTGGCGTTATATCCAGGCAAATACGAGGTGAATATATTCCTAAATGGGAAAAACCTCCTAGGCAAAGCCTTGCCTGTAAATGTATCTGGTCCAAGTCCAAAAGTATCAATAAACAATTAAGTTTTATGGTCTCTTTTTGCTGTTTAGTCTACCACTTACGTTTTTTTGTGAAACAGTTAAGTTGTTGTGTACTTCAGGTTCATTCGAAATTGGTTCTGTTACTTGTGTGGGTCGGGTGTAGTACAGATGGAGAGATAGAGTCGTTCATAGGCAGTTGGCGCAGAACCAGCTCAAAAGAGCTTTAACGCATCGCGAATGTAAGGAATACACGATATGACTCTCGCTAATACAAAAGAGGAAGGCTAACGCTATTTTGAACTGAAAAAGCGCCAAAAGCGCCAAAAAGGTTACAGTGGCTTCATAGTTATGCGACTATCTCTCATATTACATACAAGGTCGTTTGAGAGCAAAAGTCAACAGAAAATCGGTAACGGTACGATCACGTTTTTGAAACCGAAAAGGCAAGTTACAAGTTCAAACCGTCACCAACGCTATGATATATTTACGTTATAACGTCGAGGCAAGTTTTGAGCGACAAGCGCTTGATGGAAGCTACAACAGAAAGATCTCCTTTTTTTTTGGGTCAAAACAACACGGAAACACCGTACTTTATATTAATAACATACCACCAGTAAATAAAGGTTGATTACGCAAATTCTCGGTTCTTCGTGTTCTTATTATTTTGCATTCCCTTTTAAATATAGATGAGTCTCAAAATACGCCTGGAAGATACCACACAGGAACGCAGAAACAGGTGTAAGTTGCATTTAAGTCTTTTTCGAATTTCACTTTTTCATATTTGTTTCTCAACATTGCAATCCCGATTTACTTCATAACTCTACATCTTAAAACCCAAACATCGAAATCCGTGTATCTACTATCGATTGGACTTGATATGCTTATATTACCGTGTACAACACATTGGAGAGGTTTTCTCAAAAACCATAGCAAACCACAATTTTTTTGCAACAAGAAATTACTTGGTTAAAAGAAAAATGATTTTTTTATCTAGTGGAAGCATACGAATAATACAACTATAATATCTATACTTCTGCTTGACATGTCAAGACTACTCCGAGCAGTGCGAAAGTACGCTCGTAAAAAATACAATTCTCTACTGGGCAGACCATTAGTGATTAAAGTCACGGTCACAGTCCCTAAAAGCATCCTGGTTAATACCAGACCAAACTACACCTACGCTCTGACTTGGGACCCACAGGTAGAAGACCTCTACTACCCACCTACAGGCGTATCAAATATCATAATGATATCCAGCTATGACACAGATCTAGCAAAAATGGCATTCGAAGGCGGAAGCCCAAGAATGTAAAAAAAAAAAAACAAAAAAAAAAAAAACAAAAAAATTTTGCAGCAGAAAATCTTTAACAACAAAGAGGTTGTTGCACTCCTTTTGTATACCTAGTTTGAAATATGAGTTTAAATTGAGGGTAACTCACTGTGGCCACATTTTTCAACCTATTCAAAAAACAAAGTACAGTTTGTTTCTTATAATACCTTTAAAATCGTCCAAGTTCTGATGTAAAATGGGAAAATGTTTATTTACTCTTGTGGGTTTAACAAAATTTTCATACACTTGCCACTAAGCAAGGCATCAAATGCTTTCTTATAATCAGATAACGGAATATCATGTGATACAACAGCTTCTGGTGTCACCTTCAAAAAAAGTTATGACAAAAAATCAAGGTGGAGTTAGGGTTACATACCACTTTGGATGCCATCAACTTTTCAGACTCAATCCAAGTATGGAAAAGCTTCCTTCCATGAATACCACGTACAGTAAGATTCCTTCAATGATATCAGTTCACATGCAATAGAGTAATGAACCTGAAGTTTACCTGAAAACGAAATCCTTTGCATTTCCTTCAATGGTGATTTGCTTCTTTGGAATACCAACAAGACACACATTGCCACCTTTACGGACCATCTCAAAACACTTGTTAACAAGTGGCGGTGCACCTTGTGCACATAAGCGATTGTAAAGTAGCAACTATAATATCAAACCTGTAGCTTCTACCAAGTGGCCGATACCATTACCTTCAGTCTCCGCCATGATGCGAGCTTTAAGATCTTTTTCTTCTCTACCATTGACACAAACATCAGCGCCCAGGCTCTTGGCTATCTAGTTGTTAGATCTACGATAACTTAATGATGTCTCACCTAGCTCAAGCTTCTTGGTATCGATATCAACAACAACGATCTTTGATGCTCCCCAAGCTAACACGAATATTATTACTAAAATGTCACATAACTTTTTTGTTCGAACCTTTTGCTATTTGTACAACGAAGAGGCCAACAGTACCACATCCAAGCACAACTAAATCATCTCCTTTACGCACTTCAGCTGCTTCACAGGCTTGGTGAGCAACGCCAAAAGGCTCAAGTAAGCAGGCATCATTGATAGATATAGAACTGTTTATGAGTAAGCAACTCAGGTTCTTGAAACAAAGCAAGATCGTACCTTGTAATTGGGTACAAGTTTCGTGATGGAACAACAGCGTATTGAGCACAACTATTAAGGTTAGTTACGACATATTTCTATAGGATGCTTACCCTCCCTGTTCCGCAATACTCCTATCCGTTCCCATACCATGACCGAACTGACCCATCTTTTGGCAAATATGACGCAAATCATGCCCACATTGGTAACAGTCGCCTTTTTAATATTAGAGAAAATTAAACTTGAAGTCTCAGGGTACCGCAATAGTAGTGATTTTCTACACAAACACGCGTCCCTATAGCGATGTCTTTTCTATCTACGTCAGGACCGTGTGCTACGACAATACCTACGAAATGTCACGTGACATGTTTTTGGACTATTTTGGCAAAATAAGCGCCTAGCTGGGCGATGCTCTTGTGGACTCAGGGCGTACCTACAGCTTCATGCCCTGGTACAAAAGGTAAGTCGGCAATACTTTGCCCAACTGCATCCCACTATTAGCACGTGAGTACCCCTAACACCAAATATTCCAGATTAATGTCCCCCTTTGCCAAAAAACAAAATGTTAAGAAAGTGTAAATGAGAAAAGAATTAATGTCTAACTTGAGCCTACAAGCGCATTTTAGTACCTTGTATAGCGGAATATCTGAGCCGCATATCCCAACTTTTTCAACGCGAATTAAAGCTTGAGCGCCTACAGCCAATTAAAAACGCAACAACAATCCGTAATCACGTTACCTGTGGGCGTAGGCACATCCATAGTTACTAATTCGTAGCCCTCTACGGCTTTTGCTTTATATAAGGCTTTCATCGTTTTTGGAACCTCAACGGTCGCAGCTTTTGCTGTACTCATCGTTTTTGCGGTAGTTTAAAAGTTTTTCAGCCGCAATTTGAGGCAGAATTCCACAGAACTGAAACGACTTTTGCAACTTAAAATACAAGCAACACAAAGCTGGTAACGACCCCTTTTACTTTTACAAATACTAAAATACACTTGCTAAATATGCAAGACAAGATCTTTTTTGATTTGTCTCAATAGAGACAAATATACGGTTGACGAAGTACATTTTCGTTGTAATGCTTCTCCTTGGCACTGGTTGGTAACTTATTCTGGTTTTTTTCGTGCTTTGTTTACACTAGTGTGCATCTAGATAACGGCGATGATTTACCTCTAAAACTAAGAGAGAACTTGCGCAATTTGCCTTCTATAAAAAGTCAGAAACGCGTTTTTTTTTGTTTTGAAGAAAAGTGCGATTCGCAAAAAAAAATAGTCCCTTGCAGGAACTGCACATACGCTTTTTGTTTGCGCCCGTATCAGGCTCAACATTCTTTCGTATTACTCTAACCAACTGATAAAATGCTTCTTCAACATTTAATCTGAGCTTTGCACTAGACTCGAAAAAATGTGCTCCAATTGATGTGGCATATTCTTTGCCTTCAGCTGTTGTAACTTCACGTTGGTTCTCCAAGTCACATTTATTACCAATCATAACGATCTGTACGTGTTGCATGAATAAAAGTCATAAATAATTTATTTTAACGTACTGGCACACCTGTAAGCTCGTCAACATCCCTTACGCGACATATTTGCTCGCAAATATCATCTAGTTCATCAAAACTAGCTTTAGAGGTGATTGAATAAACAACCAAAAAACCCTGCCCGATTAGTGTTAAGTTCAATTCGGAAATAAAAAAAAACCGAAAAGACAGTTGTTGCGGTGAGTACAAACGATAACCACGCTAGTTTGTTACGAAAATAGAAAACCAAATTGGTATTTACCTCCCCATCTCGTAAATATTGTTCACGCAATGCAGAATATTCTTCTTGACCAGCTATAAAGCGTTAACAACTATCTAGAGTTTGTTTCGGTTTTGTTATTTGTAAAAAAGCTGCCAAAAAGGTTCACTACGGTGTAATTCCAACTTACCTGTGTCCAGTATGTCTAAAATAGCTACTTGTTCATCTATCACAGCTTGTTTGCGGTAACAATCCTCTGCAGTAAATCTGGTTACAAGCTGTTTGGTAAAAGGGAGGTTTGTTTTATTGTGTACCGATAGTTGGATCGTATTCATCGACCTAAATGAAGGGAGTTAGGCAAAACAACCATTTGCACGAAAAAGAATAAAGAAACAAATGTAGTTAACCAATCAAACCCTACACATAGCTATAACAACGCGTACAATAAAGTAACGGCGTGTCGTATTTCCGATATGGGGCGTCTAAAATTTCTTTTGGAGTGCACAAGGAAACCCGTAAGGAACACAAGTGTTCAAAACGGCAGGTGCAACGTAAAAAAAACCTCGCTAGTAAAAGCCGTGTTGATTTGTGTTGGTTTTTGGTAAATAAATGTAGCGGGTTGTAAATTAAACGTACGAAGTGCTGTTTCACCAACTGTATTGTAAGAGCGGATTTACCTGCAAATAATAGCAAGTGAGCATTTGGGCCCACTATTGGGTACAAAACTAACCTACTCCACCAGCACCGACGGCCACCAACCTGAACTCAACCTGTGAAGACATGTTGTGTGTGCCTTATTTTTTTTGAGAAGCAATAAATTGTTAATTCGAAAAGTCAAAAAAGTTGTTGTTTCGGTTTGGTATCCATAAACTTCGTGAACGTCTATCTGTGCATGATGCTCCAAAAATCCAAACAATGCCAACAATAAACAGCCACATGGTATTGTCGTTACAGCAAAAAAAATAACTGCAAATATTGTCCACGTTTTTTTTTTTATTTATTTACTTGTATTTTTGTTCGATTGTTGAGTAAAAGGAATACCAGAGTTTATGGCGAGATGGTGTAGGTACGTAGGGGTAGTAATAATGTACATTTTAAACGCAAAAATTTACAACTATTGGGATGAAGTTGTAGCGCGATTTGGTTCGTATTTATAGTGAAATTTGTCGCTTGTACCATTAGCGAGAGCCTATTAGTTTGTCAACAAACAGTTCGGGAACCAGGTAGTTCGATTGTAACAGTACCTCACGCTTCCATTTTACCCACATAGTTTCACGTCTGACAGGCAATTCCATGTCTTGCAAGTAAGTTGCTGGTGAGAGAGCACCTAGTAGTGATATCAGCAAACACGAAATTTATGTTGTTTTACAAGGTTAGCCTTATTTCAAAGCTTGTTGTAATAAAACTAATAAGGCAGGCCTGTCTTTCTCTTTTTTCTTGTTTGTACCTTTTTTGAATTGGTACATCTGGTAGTAACGGTCATTCATTACGTTAGCCGCATCAAAGGAGTGAGCTGTTCCTGTCTTTCCATAAAACACATTGCGCTGAGACTCCCAGAAATTGCCTTCACCAAGTGTCGTAGTAAATCGCATCATAGTTCGGTAATAAACGCTAAAGAGTAAGGTTTTAGCGATTATTTGAGCTTTCAACAAAATCACAGCCATTTTGTCAAAAAAAACTGCCACTAACGCCATTGGTGCATTTCGTTAGTTGCCAAGCAAAAAGTACGCAGCAAGTTCGAAGTTGTCGATTTTAGTCTTGTACGTACCGAGCTCTTGCTGCCTTGTCGCTGTTTTGTATGCCCAAACAGAAGCGAACGATGCCAGCGTTCCTATCAGGCATAGTATTTTTCCACTGCCACTGTGAGAAGTTGTGTTGGAGCCTAGTAAACCAACCGGCATCAGCTGGTGGGTCCATAAACACCATATCGTAGTATGGGTTCCCTTGATCCTTGATTTCTTGTAGGCGCTGTTCGTAGACGTCTAGTAAATCAGTACCGTGGTCTGGACCCATCTGTTCTTGCAATACTTTGTAATACATGTTGCTTGATATTTAAAGCGATAGTTGCGCTGGGGTTGTATTAACCTTCTATGTGGTAGTATTACCTAGAGCTTACAGAGCCGGTAGAGTGCGTGGTTAATGTTTTCCAGCGTTGACTGTGGGTAGCAAAAAATAACGCAAAATAAAAACTTGTTCGTTTCAATTTTGATTACAGAATAGTACAGCGAAAAAGCCATGCTAGTTAAGATTTTAGTACTGGTGGCTTTCGCGTGCGTCGTCGCAGGTGATTCTATACCTTCCGGGTGCCTTGGCAAACCGAACATGTTACCAGTTGGAACTGACCCTCCTGAGCTTGTACGATTGTGTATAATTCGTCATTGTACCTTTTGTAATAAAGTGTAGGTTAAAACAGTAAAAAACGGAAAATTGTACCGCCACACTCATGCCAACCCGCCTTTGCTTATCCCACACGTTTATGGTGCGCAACTAATCGAAAAAATTATTACGTTTTTTGTTTTATCGAGTGAGACCCTTTCACATCTCGTCATCTTTCCAAGTAACCATATGCTAGGAACGCCGTACGAGATGGGATACGCCCAAGGAGAGTTATTGAAGGATGAGATTAAGAAGAACATTGGTGATTTTATGAATTATCTTGATGCAACTATTGACAAGTATATCCACTTTTTACCAAAGTGGATGCGAACAGCCATAGAAAAAGGAGGTTCTGTTGCTGCGCTTGACATAACGTTCTATTTAACAAACGCTTATACGCCTAAACACTTTTTGGTAAACAACCAATTTCTGCAATTATTATTATCCACATCCTCACCTTGTCGATAGGAAGAAATGCATGGTATTGCTGATGCTACAGGAATGGAATACATGGAATTAGTCCGTACCATGATGTTCCCAGAACTCATTAAGGTACGGGTTTCTTTAAAAAAAAAGTGAACGAACGTGACCTGTGTGGCTCTATCTTTTTGAAATGTTTATTTCTAATTAACCAATATAGGCTGCTTGTTCAATGTTTGGCGCGTGGGGTCCAGCAATTGCTAACACAACAGTACGGTTATTAAAGTAGTGTTTTATTTACGCTGGCACAAGGGCACATTATACCAATTGCGTGCATTGGACTGGGACACTTCAGGTCCGCTTCAGCAATTTCCAACTGTAGTGTTTTATCACCCAAGTAATGGTGGGCACGACTATTCTATTGTATCATGGGCTGGTTTTATCGGTGCTGTCTCTGGTTGGTCATCTGCTCCTGTTGCAGTATGTGAAAAGGTTTGGATACATTACAAGGGTTCTAGTTCTCGTAGAGGATACCCATGGCATTTCTTGCTACGTGACATCTTGCAATTTGACAAATCTACAGATGATGCATTAAACCGTATCAACAACGCAAGAAGAACGTGTTCGATTTTTGTTGGTTTAGGTGATGCCACCAACGAATTCCGTGCCGTAGAGTACGCTCATGATTACACGAAAGGTGAGTTTTCAAAAAAAGAAAAAAAAGTCCCCTGTAGGTTAATCTCTTGTAGTTTTTGATGATCAAAACTTTCCTTTTTATGGAAGTACGTCCTTTTGTTAAATTTTTAATTTGCTTGGCTTTCTTACTAAAGGGGGTAACAGATCATCCGCAAATGGATGGATTGGTTTTCCTTGACAAAAACCCTCAACCTTCAACTAACGATACTTGCTTGACGTAAGGTTTGGTACTGTCGTTACATTTTCTGACCTGTTTCACTTAGTAAGCTCATGAGAAAGTATTATGGTAATTACAATGCAGAAGTAACATTACAGCACATTACCGCTGAATTTGAGACTGGTGACATGCACGTTGTGGTACGCTTAGCCCTTTTGCCAAGATATCAATGCTTAACTCATACTATTAGTTCTATGACTGGAGCAAGATGCACATGTACGTGTCAAACGCAGGTGTCAATGTACCTGGAAAGAATACTACACTGGCATATGATAGACCATATGTCAGACTCGATATGAAGGCAATGTTTGCGGAACAGAAGCCGCTTTAATGTCGCTCAGTACTGAGCGAAACCAATAATAAAAACCTTGTTTACAAATGATCGAGTTTTATGATTTACATGTTCCACAGCTGACATCTTTGAAAAATGTGACACTAGGAAAAAGAAAAAAAACAGTTACGAATCCTAGGAGCGGTATAATGCCTTATTATTCGCTTGGTGGCGTCGGTGGCGCAGTGTTACGCTTTAGTGATGGCCCAGGAGACACAGCACCTTTGGGTGGGCCAAATAGGTTGTATTGTCCAATTTTCGGTTCCCTGCAGGATAAAATTTAGTAAAGGGAGTCGTGTGGTGATGTTTTGTAAAGGTGAGTTCGTACCATCCCTCTGTAAACATAGTGTGTATTGTAAAATACGCAGCGGTGGTTACTATTAGTTAAAACAACGTTAGCGTGTCGTTTTTAATTATTGTTCAATACAATTGTAACGCACCAATTGCAAGCACCCCAAAGTTGCGAAGGGGAATCGGACGTAGGACTCGCTTGCCCATCAGGTGTTATGAAGTTATTTTTCGCTGTTTAGGCACGTTTTTGGTAAAACTATTTCTGTGTTATTGTTTGACCTTATTTTAACGCCCACTCGCGCACCTCAGTCGAAAAACAAGTACGCAACTATTATTTATGTTTTTTTGTGTTTGTTCAATTACCAGTTGTTAGAGGTTTTAATTTTATGGTAGTTACGTCATGAACTGTACAGGAACGCCAGGAGCATCCTTGCTGGATACAGAAGTTAATTTTACAAAGGATTCTGTTACATTCACGCTAACGTTTCATGAAAGTGATAACACTCTGCGCATTGAAGCTAAATCATTGATGGAATTATATTTACTCGATTTGGTTGGCGACAAAGCTGGGAAGGCTGTTACAAACGACAGATGCCACAAAGTGTCTCAAGTGCTACTCCTTCTAAAGGATGCTATTGCAGAGGTATGTATTAAGATTTGTTTTGGCTTTTCTTCTTTTCTGTGAAGCTCGGGTGTTTGATGAAGGGTAGGGTTAACTTTCAACTTAGAATTTCGGTTGTTCCTTGCGTGTAGAAAAGTCAGAAGAATCTGTTGAGCTCGTGGTTACAGAAGTCGATAGATTCAACATAGCAAACACTTACACGCTAAAACTACCTAAGCTTGCTCAAAAAGGTGAAACTGAAATACTTAAGCGAGCAGTATGTATTGACATGTCTCTGTGCGTGGTTGTTGATACCAAGTATAGGTTGGAATACTGGAAGGCCGTGTCACAGAATTGACCCAAAAGGTGGAAATGCTAACCAAGCTTGTGTTAAGTAACAGTAAATGCGCTCCAACGGACCAGGTGCCTAGTGCTTCTTCAATGTGCTTCGATTGTAACCCATCACGCTGTTTTACATTACACAATAACAACACTTTGTTGAGGAGGGATAATGGCAATGGTAAGGCTTTTTTTTGTATCATCCATATTTTATGACACATGTAATTTTTGCGTGTAGGTTGGGATTGTGCTTTTATTCAGGGTTCTATTTCAGCGGGCAAACATGTGGCCAAGTTCAAGTGCGTGAAAATATTTAGTGGCCACCTATCTCATGTTTGTTTTTTCTGTAAAGGATACTACAATGCGATAGCAGTAGAAATGTCATGTTTGGTGTAGTTCCTACCAATAGTGGTAACGCTAGATCGTTCCCTGGTAGTGGCGTTTATAAAACTGGAGCTGCTGTAAATGGTACAAGCGCTTTGCTGTATTCAAATGATGGACATGGCGCTAGTGGATTACCATCATTCTCCAAGGGTATGCAAAGGTTTTAGTCGCCACAGTTACTAAAATGCATGTGTAGGTGATGTAGTTTCAGTCATACTCGACATGGACATGCGAACTGTAGCATTTTCTGTCAATAACGGTCATACATCCAAAAGCGTGTCACTTTCAGACAGTTCATATAGATTTGCAGTGTCACCTTATCACAGGGGTGCTAAAATACAGATATTATAGTACCGTAAACAAAGCGTTGACACTCTTTTTTTCTGTAATTAGTAAAACAAACACAGTTAAATTTACAAGTGTACCAGCTTTATTGTTCATATTTTTTGTGCTTTTTTTTATTGGATACCTCTTAACGGCGCTGAAAGCCATACTTTTTCCTCTCGTAGAACATATCTTTTTTTGAGGAACCAATGTTGATGATCTTAGGGCACCCATCGCGGTCCTTTTCTAATTTGACGCATTCAGAGCAGAAGTAAGCATCCGACACACCCGGCTCGCCAGTGATGATACACCTGCGCTCGCGTTAGTACTTATAATAATTCTTTTTGGCACATGTTGTTTTGAAATTTAAACGACAACGTACCTTCCTTCGTTGGCGCCGTAATTGCATTCATCGCACACTCTGGCAATGGTGTGGGGGTTTACAAAGCTATCGCATTGCCAACCAACACATTGTCCGTCGTATTTGTCTCCTACGCTATATAGTAACGTCAGTAGGGAGTAGGGGGTATGTAAAACGAGCGTGAAAGTGTTTTCTGTTCAAAACGCGTACCGCGCAATAGCAATGCCTGAGATCTTACCACACATGATTAAATCGGGGTCTATTAATGTGAAGGCGTAATAACTGGTTGTTATTGTAACATTGGAACAAAAAAAACCTTTAAAGCGCAGAAAAAAAGGATACTGTGTTTCGACGACATGTTGCGAGTGTATTAGCTGCTGAAAATGGAAACGTCAAAGAGAAATTTGAATCGTGTGGCCAATATTTCGTTGGAGAATATTTTGTTGTAAAAAACGGTCAACGTTCTTTGTAAGCAAAACTCTCCAAGTATATCTTGTGGCGCAGATACGGAAGATATGAACACGTTATTGGTATTGTTGGTAGTCGTAATGGTATTGGTACGCTACACCTTTATTTTGTATCCACGTGTCTCTTTTTTTGTTTTTTGACCTGTTTCTCGCCATGTATCTTCGTTACTTACCCGCCGCTAAGGGTACCTTGGCCGCAGACACTGGAGAAGGCAAGCGCAGAAAGAAAAAGTGCCCAATGTGTACAGATGACTACAACCCGGTTTGCGGTACCGACGGTAACACGTACTCTAACCCGTACGTTCGGTTTTTCGCAAAATGACATCGCATTGTTAACGAGGTTTATAGGTGTAAAATCTTGATCCATAATTGTGAAAACGGCTTAGTCAAAGCAAACGCTGTTTACCAGGTACGTTGATAGTACATGCGCTGTTATTGTATTTGTTGTTTTGCTAATACAAGAAACCAGTCATGTTTAGGAAAGTGTCCGTGTAAGGCATACACTAAATGCATCCCTGAAAATCCTCAATGTGCACCTGGTACCCATTGTACAGTTGTTAAGCCTGCAGCAGATGGCACTCCACAGTATCAATGTATTCCATTACGTGTTAAAGATGGTAAATAATCCCATTAATTTGTAGTTTTAAACTAATTGTTTGTAGAATTGTAATGTTGTATTTGTTGAAACTAATAAACTAAAGTGTTGCAGTTACCCTAATAGTATACTAGATCTAAAAATAAACTAATATTTAAATAAATATCCCCCAAACTCTGCTCTCTTCAATGTATACAAAAACAACTTATTAACATCCATAAATAATGTTCTAAAAAGAAAAAGTGTTACAATTAAAGCTATAACCAAGTACCAATGTTAATAAGTGGAAATAATTAAAAATGTGTATAACATAAGTAAAGGTACTAGCCCTAACCCTAATAGTAATTAGGGTTGTAAAAAGCTTAATCCTAACATTTAATAACCTAACCCTAATCTGCCATAGGGTTGTAAACCTAACCCTAGCCTAATTGGGAGTTTAACATTCAACCCTAACCCTAGTCAACAATAATAGCAATTAGGGTTATACCCTAGAAGCCAATTAGGGTTTAGGGTTAGGGTTTAGGAGTATGTACCAACCGTATTTTTTTGTACACTACTCTACCCTGTTGTAAAATTTTTTCGATTTTTTTGGCTTTTTTTTATGTTTTTTGCACATACAATCTCCCTGTAGGGTTACAGCAAGATAGGGTTTTTTACAACCCAGAACCTCATCAACAATCTTGCAAACTGTCAAATTCTCATTTTTTTCTTACTTTTTTTAAACAAGTGAAATTTCCAATTCACATTTCGAAACACGAAATTTTTCTGTCTATTTCTCAACACGATTATTGGGGGAAAAAAAGCCTCATTTTACTTTTTTAACTTTTCATAAATCAAGGATGAGCTCAGATGAAGACCTCTCTCTCATAAACATTGAGTTTTCTGATGAGGATGAGCCTTCCAAAGAAGCTGATGGCAAGCTTAAGCTCAGAAAGAAGAAAAAACTAGGTACTAACCTCTTTTTTTTACTCTTTTTTTTTTAAAACCCCTTTATTAGTCTTATTTTAATTTTTAAAGACTAATAAAGGGGGTTTTTTGCTTTTAAATGGTTTTTTTAAAACCCTAAATTTGTTAATTTTTCAAGTAAATTTTTCAAAAAAAAATGACAGTTTTTGTACACGGTTTTCATGTGTACGATTTTTCCGTTACCATACGGTTTTTTTTCATGGTAGAACCAAACTCAAACGGGGTTTCGTAACACGCAGAACGCGTGTGCGTTGTTTTTTCGTTTGGTTTTGGTTCACACTGTTTTATTTTGCTTCAATTTACAACAACGAGCTCACTGCGACATTAGAACATGTATATCGCGTGTACAAAAGTCGCGTTAGTTGGCGGTTGGTTTTGGTACACAATTAAATTGTGTACTTTTTTTAAAATATTTTTTTGTTGTTTTGCTTTTTTTACAGACCACGAGCTTGCAGTATGATTTTTAACACGCTTTTTATGTGTTCGTACATGACTGCGAGCTTGCGGTCGGTTTTCGTACACATAAAAGTGTGTACTTTTTTAAAAACCGTTTTTTTTGAAAGTCTTGCTTTATAACTGACTGCACGCTTGGTATACAGTATACAACACATGTTTATTGTGTTTGTACCTGACTTCGAGCTTGCGGTCGGTTTTTGTACACATAAAAAGTGTGTACTTTTTTAAAAACCGTTTTTTTTTTTGAAGGTCTTGCTTTATAACTGATTGCACGCTTGCTGTTGTGTACGTAACACGTATTTAATGTGTTCGTTTCCGACCGCAAGCTCGCGGTCATATTTTTAACACGAAAAACCTGTGTTTGTATTTTTGTTAGTTAGGGTTAAGGTTACCTAAACCTCTACTTTTTTGATTTTATTAGATTTTGCTACTTTCATGGCTGTGCCGCTAGGCAGGCATATATTATTATGGTGTGCAGCATCGAAAATGATATTCGTGCACTACATGGCCCGTGAGCGACGCGCGAACTTTTTTTTTTTGCAAATTTTGAAATATTTTTACCATGCAGTTGCGTTTGGAGGCTGCATTTACAAATGTATTTTTAATTACTTTATGTATGTACATATATGTTATTAAGCCATATAAACATGGTACAAGCAATATTGATTTGTAGGTATCCATAGTGATGAGTTATATAGATGCAAGCGATTTTGAGTTTGTAATTGGGTTTTTTTTTTTTGGTAAAAATATGTATGCACATTTCTCATATACACA